>JAWZYV010014938.1:0-93617 GCA_038373885.1 Cheiracanthium punctorium | reverse complement strand
GCAAATTCATGACTTGTTTTAAAATGTAAAATAATAGAAAACTTTGTAAAATAACACCTATTGACAATCCTAACTATTGTCACTGAGGAAAGGGCAAAAAGTTTTTGTTGCTGTTGTAGGATTAAGGCCAATTATCTACACGAGGGATCTAGGCCTGGGTGGGGTGCTCTCCATTGGGGGTCTTTCTAAGGGGTCCTAACCCATATTGAGGCTAAAGTTTGGAGAAAATCACAGAAAACTCCGAACGATTTGGTCGGCAGACGTGACCTGGTTTCGAACCAGGCACCTTCCATCTCCCAGTTCAGTGCGCAATGCTCTATGCCACTGGTGAGGCGCAAAATTTTTTGCTCAAACAGCTGTATGGCGTTGAAGTAAACTTTATGGTGTTATTTTATAAAGTTTTTAAAAAATATTTTATGTTTTAAACACCCGTTATTTTGAGCGATTTTATTGGTTTAAAATAGTTCATTTAATGATTTTACATTTTTTTCTTATTAGAGCTTTCATTTACTTTCCGTTTTGCGTAAAGTGGATTATTTTTTCAGGTTGTTCAAAATACAAACAGAAAAAAATTACTTCTTTCTTGGTTTTAAAAAGGGGAAATTTATTTTGAAAATCATTCATTTAAAACGTTCTTTTGAACCTTGAAAAAAACTGCTAATTTAACTATTACATATATTATCTAGCCGCCTCCCCAATTTCTTTTGTCGCACAATATTGCTTATTGTCCCACAAAAAATGCTTAATAAGAAAAAAAAATCATGTTTTAAAAGCATATATAGCGTTTAGAGCTATTCAGAATTACAGAAGTGTTTAGATACATTAGTGATTTTATTTTTGTTTATTGATTTATATCAGCTCTAAACTATGTTTACTTTAACCTATGGGATACGTTTTCACTGTTTATTGCTTTGATGGAACATCTGCCTCATTCTGAATGCATATCGTTTACCAAACGGTAAAGAGGCAGGATGTTCCTCTTTACCGTTCAATAAGTTATCAAAGGCCGTCAAGCCTTTGATAACTTATTTACACGAATCTATTAAATAAAGTGCTTTGTAGAGGAAACATTTTCTAAAACCATTGTCTTTTTTTTGTTAATTGTTTTTATTTTATTATTATTAATTCTGTGCTTGCTTTTAAAGTGATGAAATAGATTGTTTGGATTTGTTGATTTCGGGGGAGATCAGTTTCGAACTGTACGCGCTTTCTGATATGAAAAATAGAACAGTGTTCTGGTAAAACGGGAAAGTGATACATTAGTATGTAATTTTTGGTTTTATTTACATTTTTGGACCTTGGGACAGCACGGATTTGGAGCAGAATTTGTTTAAAATTATACTTTTTGTATCTGGAAATACCAAGAAATTCTTTTGGCGCAGAGACCTTCAAAAATATGCTTTTTGTATCAGGATGTATCAAGAGATTCCATTTGGCGCAATTGGTGCAGCCGTAGCATCCCTGTAGAATCGGGCAAACAGTTTCTCTTAAGACATTGCGGGACCCTGCTACTTATTGTTAACGAATCTGCTAATAAAAGTTACACGAGTAATTATAAAAGCCTGATATTTGCACATTTTTCTCTGACTCACATATGCCTGTTCTTTTCTATAAAAACAAAGTGGTAGCTATCATTTTTGCATAAATTTGCATAAAATTCATTTTTATCATTTATACTAGCGGCTACCCGCGACTTCGTCCGCGTCGGCTTTAGAATTAGGTCCCGAGAGAAACGAAGCATGTGTGAATAACACGTATGTTTGCGACTAAAGAAACTGCATTTAAATATTATTTGCTTTTTACTTGTTTCAAATGAAGTATAATGCATGGTAGTATACTTCGTTTAAAATAACAGAGTATGCAGAATTACTAAATTTAATTTTTTTTCAGGCATTTGGTGAATAGAGACAGTTACGACAGTATTTGCGAACTGTTTTTAGTGGTCTTGTAAATGAAATATTTATGCTATATGCATGAATTTTAGCCTATGTTAATCAGGAATAGTGCAGCTTTCTATTAGCAAAAAAGTTTTAGAATCGGTTCTATAGTTACAGAGATACCCATAGAGCGTAATGTATTAGAATTATTTTGAGTGTTCCTGTAAAGGAACTATTTGCGCTACATACATGAATTTTAGCCTATAATACTTAAGAATAGTGTAGCTTACTATCAGTGAAAAAAGTTTTGGAATCGGTTCAGTACTTACAGAGATACACATAGAGCGTAATGTAATTCTTATGAGTATCCCTGTAAAAGAACTATTTATGATATATGCATAAAAGGTAGCCCATAACACTCAGGGTCCCCCCAGTGTCTAAGAGGTTCTGCTCTCAAAACTGGAAGGTGGGAGGCACCAGGTTCAAACCCCGGTCGCGCTTGTCGACTTAGCCGCTCGCAGTTTTCCGTGTTTTTTTTTTCAAAAACCTCGCGAAAATACGGGCTAGGATCCCTTAGAAAATTCCACACAGAGGAATTCCCCATCTAGGCCTAGGACTTTCAATCAGTGAAAAAAGTTTTAAAATCGGTTTAGTAGCTACAAAATTTCCATTGAGTGCAATGCATTAGCATTATTTTGAGTGTCTTTGTAAAAGAATTATTTATGCTATATGCTTGAAAGGTTGCCTGTATGTTAAACCAGGGCATAAGCTATCTTCATTACAAATTTTTCCAACCATTTTTGTGTGATTCAGTCAAACACATCCAAACACATAAACGTACACATTTATATTATTTGTAGGATTTGGAAATTTACGGACTTTAAGAAACACATCTGGACTTTTCTTGGTATACGTATTATACCGGCGGTCATTCCTGCCAAACTGTTTTTTTGTCAAATGAGTTGCCAAACTGTTGCCAATCGTATTCAAAACCATTAATAATTTCATGTGCCTGGCATTTATCTCGGCAAAAAATCGCTCGTCTTGCCGGATCGCCGGGATAATACGTAAGTACACTTTTCTTTATTTATGCTTTTTAATTTGGCGTAAAATCAACATAATTTCCATACTTATTTATGTTTTCCAAATGCATGAGATTTTGCAAATAGAATTTCTGCTTTATTTCAAAAGCATAAATCATTTTGTGCGGGCGATAAAACGGTTTTTAATTAATAGTTAGAAAAGTAATTAAAATTTCTGAGCCTCAGGTACACTTTACCGAAGTCATGGGCCCAGGCATGCTCAAATTTTCAAAGCTCTGCTTTCTGTAGATTTGTCTGGAGTACATTCATTTTTATTATTAGAGATAGATATATTTGGCATAAAACTGGCATAATTTCCTTATTATTTAATGTTTTTCAATGTTGTTAATGTTGCACGTGCTTCTTTATTGAAGTAATAGCATTCTTGTTAGCTCAAAACATGAATCATTTGATACGGGCGAAACTCGCCAAGCATGGCAACGTAAAAACGGTTTTTAATTAATAATTAAAAAAGTAATTAAAAATCTAAAATTCTAAGTAGCCTATAACCATCTCCAGGGTCCCATCTATATCTAAACCAAAATGCATCCTAATCGATTCAATGGTTTAGGCGTGAAAGCATCATAAACAAACAAACAAACAAACTCACTTTCGCATTTATAATATTAGTGAGGATAAACCATAAATTTTACTGTCAGTATCATTTTTTTTATGATGAGCTTCGAAAAACATGTTGCTCCTTAACTTTTGGAGGCCAGTGTAATTACGCTGATCCCTGACTTCAAGATAAAACGTTTTCCGCCATTACTGGAAAAAGATTACAAAGTTAACGCAAATAACCTAATAACATCTACACCACTTGTACGGTCCGCTTGCAATTTTTCATTATTAGGTATAAAAATATAGAAAGCAATCTGCACTACTTTAAAAATCTGAGAATCCACCCGTTCCCTCATTTTTAACCGATTTTTTGCTATTTTCAGCTACATTTTATTTCCAAGAGTAAAAAAGTTAATCATTTGCGTGAAAAAATTAGCTATTGCAAGTGATAATTTGCAATTTTGTTTCACATTGACGTCACACTAACAAGCTTTTTCCAGATTTACAAGTTTATTTATTTATTTTTTAATAAAATGATTTCATCGCGGATGTTCACAGTGAAAGGAAATCGTTTGAATGGGAAAAGTTTCTGCACATTCCTAGAAGAGCATGAAATTTGATTTTAGTATATACAATAAAAATTTAATATGCAGTTATTTATTTTAGGTGGACGAAGATTAAATATTTTAAATGTAGGCATGCTTTTTTTCGTCAAATGTTTTTTTTCTAGAGTCTGTTGCAATTGCCTTCACAACGGGCTTTGACTTCTAGTTTTAGAGATATTCTGCTGTTTGAAATAATACAAAATTGATATATATTGTTAAAGATTACAAGACGAAGCTTTCCATCGAAAACAGTGTCTGTATAGTTAAATAGTTCTTTTACAAGAGCACTCAAAATAATGCTCAATTCCAATACAATACAGTCAATGGCAGTTTAGACAGGCATCTATTTAAAGCATATAATACAATAACCTACAGTATAATTAGCTAATAATCTGATGATGATCAAGTTCCTCCCTCAAATTGCACCAAAAGTTACCTGTTGGCGAATTTCGCAATAAATTGCCATATATCGTACGAAAAAAATACTTTGAAAAATTAACCGAGATTGGCGATAGTTTCCATTATTTGGCGATAAACGAAAAATATCTAATGTGATAATATTAAGCTATGACGATTTCATTGAAAATTTGTTACTCCTGCTGTAATCAAGCAATTTTGTGTATTGTGTTTTGTTAAGGAATGGCTAAGGGCTATCTGCGTAGGAGTGGGAGGGGGGTTGCCATGGATGTCACCAGAAAAATTTCCAAGGTGGGTCAAAATGTGAAAAACTAGCAATCACTGGGCTGTGGGAGGGGGAAAGAAGTGATAAAATCGATCGGAAACAAAATTATTGGGTTATTACAGTTTGTGGTGGGGATATAAATTCATCGTGAAAATTTGGATGGCCAATAACAGAAAAATTGGCAGAACTGCTTTTGTCCTCCCTGACAAAATGCAGCTTAGTTTCTAAAATCCTTTCCCATAAGAAAACGGAATGTGAAGCATCACCGGCTTGGGATAGAGCTTGAGAGGTTGACAACCTCTCTCGGCTTGACTGCTGTGAAATTGTATACACAAATGGCAAGTCGTGCAGGTAAAATCTGTTCGTGACTCCGTCCTCCATATTTAAACAATACCTTTGAGCCAATCCAGGTGCTAGGTCTCTTATCTGGTTTTTGTTCAACTTGACCTTAATCGGTCCCCGAGACCGTAGATTGGAGACCCCAAATTGATCTTCTACCCACTGGGGCTCATTAATTGGAAGCCACTCTCTTTCGATAATCGCTGTTCTATATGGAGGATCTGGTTCCTTTCTGCAGTTGCCAGAGGGCATTAGTAACAAAAACAATGGTAGATTGTATATTAACCTAATAAGCCATGCTGATTACCCAGATGAAGGACCTGACTTAAGATTTGGTGGCTATTGTCAATAAAATCAAATGAATATCAGTCAAATACATAATACACCCCCTTTTTTTTTTAAGGCAAAGTGCATTAGGACTCTGCCACTGGTAGGAATGCCTTGAACAGAGGACATACTAATTGGTTCTAATGTGTATTCAAGTGGAGAAAACCGCTCACTGTTAGATCCTCACTGTTAGATCAACAGCCGTGCGGTAGGCCATAACTCAGGGGCTCTACCGCGATGTTATCGGAGAACAACAGTGACGGATAGTTCTCTCTCATGTATAGTCCAATTCTTCGGATAAATAGCCGCGACCCTCCATTTGGTGCTAGCACGATGTGTGTCGAATAAAAGAAGTGATTGTTTTTTTACCTGTAAGGTCAGTCTCGACGCTGGGACCGATCAACCAATCAAAACACACGGATTTTTCTCCTTTTTCTTAAACAAATGCATTGTCCTCAAAATTTCCGAGGGATAGGGAGAAATCAATCAAGGAAGAAGTGTGCTTTTTAACAGTGAAGGCAGGGTTCCCACGTACCTTAAAAAGGCCATATTTAAAAAAAAATCATAAGGCGCCCTTAAAGAGGCCTTATTTTTACCCTATAAGCCTTAAAAAGTTGTAAAAGCCATAAATTTTTGTTTTGCGGGATGTTTTTTCTTTTCATCCAGGCATTTCGTGCAGGAGAGAGGGGGGGGGGGGGGAAATCGTAGAGGAAGCCAGCCACGTTGTCTGCATGTTGCTCTCCCTGTGGAGAGGGAGACAAAGAATTCTACACCTAGAAGCGAAAAGCCTACCTGGCTGGTGTGCCAAAGATGATGCAGAAAAGGGGAGGGATTTTTACAGTGGGTGTTAACTTGAAACCGGAAGCCAACCTGTCAAACTTTCCCTGCTCTTTACCTCCCGTGCAAAAGGTCGTTTATCAACGACAAGCTTAATTGGCATGCATTTCTTCGCTGTTTTAACGAACGGCGTTACAAAGTAAAAATACTTGAAACTAATTCTGCTATTAGTGAATTTAATCGGATGGTTTATTATAAAATCGACGATTGAAATTCCGGTGCGACTATTATGCGGGAAAATTTAATGCATAATATTCTAACTCTAAAGCTATTTTTTCTGCTACAAAGCGGGGGTGAGACTGTTATGCGAGGGCGACTATTACGCGAGTAAACCCGGTATGTTCTTCTTCCACATAAGCTACACTTCTTTTCATAGGTTTTTGAGATTTCACAGCATTTTGGTACAATTTGGGGTGCATCACCTCTTCCGCACCATTTCCACCCCGTAAATAAATAAATAATATGACAATGTTGAAGGGAAACATTTGGCTTTTCTGTACTGGACATCACTGTACGTTGGGGTCAGTTCAGTTCCCCCTCCCCTTTCTTTCTTGAAATCAGCTTTTTCTCCCAAAATTATATTACTTTAGCTTTTGCTTTATTTTATATTTTGTTTAGGTCAAACAAACTTTTCCTCCCCCCAAAAAATCTGTATCCGCCAATGATCACAATAACGTAATCCACAATCCGTTGACGCAAGTTGTAACAAATGTTGCAAGATACCAGAGACGGCATAAAATGCATGAAGTGTAGCAAATAATAGAACGACGCCTTTGATAAAGCAATACGCATTAGCAACACTTAACACGTACACAAAAAGAGCGCAAAATATTATCACCACCATTTGCGTCAACTTATGTCAGATCTGAGATCTGTCATTTATTCATGTCAAATCTTAGCCGTTCCTTAATCTGCAGGTATATTTCTAAACAAAAGACTTTAAAAGCAGCCGTCGAAGAAAACAGGATCGTTTAATATTTTTCACAGCACAGAACGGGCATCGTAAATTATTTTTCTGTCTTTCTGCGAAGGCCTTTTTCCCAACTCAAACCTTGAGGCCGAAATGAAAACTTGCGACTACTGCCGCCAGTGCATTATACCGTTGTTTATTAAAATATTATAAACAAATAAGTCTATACCAAACTCATTATATTTTAAATATAAAAATTAACTTATATGAGCGTTTATAGCGTTTTTAACAACAATATAAAACCTCAGTGAAATATTTTTATTATTCACTGCTTAATTTTTTTAACAGCAAAATCATGGTTTTTTTAAAACATCATTTATGTTTGTTCAGAGCTGAAAATTTATAATTTCAGTATACATTCGTAAGCGTAGATCAGAAAAAAATGGGGGTGGGGCACATGTCCCCCTGAACTACGTATAAGAACTATACATAGTAAGCCTCTTAACTTGAACACCTTCGTACGCTAGACACTTTCCTAAGTATACAGTTTACTATCATAACGTATACATATACCTCCATAATTTGAACACCTCCAAAAATTGAACAATTTTTGTGGGAACTGCAAATGTCCAACTTCGGGAGGTGTATTTTTATACGTGTACATAGATTTTTTTTTTCCTTCCAAAACCTGCTGAAACTTCTCTATACTCACTCTTGAATTTGTAATGTTTTCCCCTTATGGCATCTAGTGTGTTATTCAATGGAAATTTTCGCCAAACTTATAAATAAAATGAGCAATAATTTTAAAAATCATGAGATTAAAAAAAAAAAAAGAAAGAACAAAAATTGAGTCTTAAAGAGGAATAAAAAAGTGTATTTGTTAAACAAACAAGAGCTACAACGAAAATCCAATCTTTTTTTTTTTCCCATACGAATTTATCCTAAGGAAACAGATCAATTAAAACCATAGACCATCTCCCCCATCTCGCTCGTTATGTCTCGTTCCGTCCGGATCATCCATCACTTTCAAAACTCCTCCTCTCTTAGAAGGGAAACGAGAGGGCCAGTGATTTCACCCAATAGCTAGACCCGGGTCCCGATTCCCCGTCCCTGATGTTCCGCACACTCTCTAGTACAGGTTCCACGTATCTATGGTGTATTATATCTATGGAGGGAGAAGAAGGGGGGGGGGGATTTTCTTTCTCTGTGCTGTGCATTGTACTTGCATGATTTGTTTACTTTTTGCCATAGTTGGGGAGGAAGGGAATACATGATGAAAGGAAAGGGAGAAGGAATGATATGAGATAAGCCAGGTCAGTGCCACGTGTGTCAAGCTGGCCGGACCACATTCCGCAAAATGGAAAAAAATATAACAAAAAATTAGTGCTATATTAGTGCTGATTAGTGCTCGAACCTCGGAATTAGTGCTAATTATTTAAGCGAGTAATTCACAATTCAATGTGGTCCGGCTATCTTGACGTCAAGCTGGCCGGCAACATACAGAAAAAATTATTTTTTATCAAATTTCGATACATACAGAATTAGTGCTACATTAGTGCTGGCTGAATACCAAATTACAGAATTTTTGATTCGTATTTAAAAAAGTTATTAAATAAATGATGTGGTCCGGCTATCTTGACGTCAAGCTGGCCGGCCACATCAAGAAAAAATTATTTTTTACCAAATTTCAATACATACAGAATTAGTGCTACATTAGTGCTGGTTGAATGCCAAATTACAGAATTAGTGCTCCGTATTTAAGAAAGTTATTAAATAATCAATGTGGTCCGGCTATCTTGACGTCAAGCTGGCCGGCCACATACAGAAAAAATTATTTTTTACCAAATTTCGATACATACAGAATTAGTGCTACATTAGTGCTGGCTGAATACCAAATTACAGAATTTTTTATCCGTATTTAAAAAAGTTATTAAACAAATAATGTGGTCCGGCTATCTTGACGTCAAGCTGGCCGGCCACATAAAGAAAAAAATATTTTTTCCCGAATTTTGTTACATACAGAATTAGTGCTATATTAGTGCTGGATGAATGCCAAATTACAGAATTAGTGCTCCGTATTTAAGAAAGTTATTAAATAATCAATGTGGTCCGGCTATCTTGACGTCAAGCTGGCCGGCCACATACAGAAAAAATTATTTTTTACCAAATTTCGATACATACAGAATTAGTGCTACATTAGTGCTGGCTGAATACCAAATTACAGAATTTTTTATCCGTATTTAAAAAAGTTATTAAACAAATAATGTGGTCCGGCTATCTTGACGTCAAGCTGGCCGGCCACATAAAGAAAAAAATATTTTTTCCCGAATTTTGTTACATACAGAATTAGTGCTATATTAGTGCTGGATGAATGCCAAATTACAGAATTAGTGCTCCGTATTTAAGAAAGTTATTAAATAATCAATGTGGTCCGGCTATCTTGACGTCAAGCTGGCCGGCCACATACAGAAAAAATTATTTTTTACCAAATTTCGATACATACAGAATTAGTGCTACATTAGTGCTGGCTGAATACCAAATTACAGAATTTTTTATCCGTATTTAAAAAAGTTATTAAACAAATAATGTGGTCCGGCTATCTTGACGTCAAGAGAGCCGGACCACATTGATTATTTAATAACTTTCTTAAATACGGAGCACTAATTCTGTAATTTGGCATTCAACCAGCACTAATGTAGCACTAATTGTGTATGTGACAAAATTCGAGAAAAAATATTTTTTTCTTTATGTGGCCGGCCAGCTTGACGTCAAGATAGCCGGACCACATTATTTATTTAATAACTTTTTCAAATATGGATAAAAAATTCTGTAATTTGGTATTCAGCCAGCACTAATATAGCACTAATTCTGTATGTATCGAAATTTGGTAAAAAATAATTTTTTCTGTATGTGGCCGGCCAGCTTGACGTCAAGATAGCCGGACCACATTGAATTGTGAATTACTCGCTTAAATAAGCAGCACTAATTCTGAGGTTCGAGCACTAATGAGCACTAATATAGCACTAATTTTTTATCCTGTTATTTTTCATTTTGCGAAATGTGGTCCGGCCAGCTTGACACAGGTGTCAGTGCCAGCTGTGCTTTCGTTAAGAACGGTAGTATTTTGCGGCTCCAGTTTTAATACTGGATTTCTAATTGTTTATCTGAGGGAAATGGGCAAGTGTGTTTTCAACCCATTGTGGTTAGATATAGATGTTTACAGAGACTGGCTTGCATCCTGCAGCAACAAGGATGGATTTTCTTGCACTGTTTGCAATAAAGAGTTCGAGCTTAGGAAGATGGGTGAATCATCTCTGAAGACTCATATGAATGGAAACAAACGCAGACAATTTGGCAGAAAAGGCTGAGGATTCTGGGGAAGTGAAATTTATATTTCAGTCAAATAGTTTTAGGAGATCGTCCAAAGCCAAAAAAAAAAAAAAAAATTGAAAGAAATTGACTGTAAAATAGAATCTCTGTTCAAGAACATAAAAGAAATATAATAAAAATTGTGATTATGTATTGTCTTGTTTAATAATTGTTTCATTTCTTTGTATATAATTTTACTCAATATTGGCTTTTATAACAGGGGTGATAGTATTCTAAATTTTTTGTGCTGATTGATCTGAAAACGTATTCCTATTGCAGAAAAAAAAAAAAATTAAAATTCATACCATTTGTCTTAATTTCTGTCACACTCAACTGCAGATCTTTTTTTTTTTTTCTTTGTATAATATTTTAGAATGTTCAGTCAACATATGCACAGATCTCTTAAACTGAATTGTTAGTAATGTTCTGTGCATGCGTTAATGATAAAAATATCAAAAAAAAATCGCATTTCATTTATATTGGTACCTTTTCATTCATCTAGAGAAATTGTTACATTTCATACTTTCTGTCCTGGTTTACCAGCCCAATCCCCAGTGATTTATTTATTCTACATGAACAATTTAGGTTTTTTTGAATGAAACTGATTTTGTTTTGGACTAAAGTAAAACTAATTTTTGAGATGGACGTATGATTTATGTATTTTTTTAGCTTTTTCATTTCAGAAATTTTCGCTATCACTCCTATTTTATTATTTATTAATCATTAATATTTTATTGATAAGAGCTTGTGAATCAAATTAGCAGGCAATGACACAATACTGCCAGGCATCTATTTTTTTTTATCCTCACTGTAATTGATTTTATTGTTCATCTTTAACTTATTTAATACTGTACAATAGTTTGATTATTCATAGTAAGCTATTAAAACTTTCAATCAATGTGTTTGCTTGATAAGTTTTTAGAAAATGTCATACTATACATTTCAAAACTGAAACTATTTAAATAATGCTTGAAAGATCTTACAAATTAATTTTGAGTCCTAGTCATTTGCCTATCATTTAAAAAAATAACTGGAATTTGGTGAATTATAACTTATTAAAACACAATGATTGTTTTAAAATCATATATACTACTTTAAAAGACATGAAATACAGCATTATTAAGGAGGTGTATAAGATAATTGCATGGGAACGCATCTTCGATTATTGGCCTTAAATTTTTTTTAAATAGCCTTAAAAAGGCCTTATTTTTAATATCAAGAAATGAGTGGGAACCCTGGAAGGTGAGTCAGCAAGTGAGTGAGTGAGTGATTACAATTGTACAAAAAAGGTTATTTTAAAAAAATATCGGTCAAATGATGTAAGGAGTTTTACATAATTTAAAGGCTGTAGTTTGAAAGTTTAATTTGCATGATGCACAGTGAAAATATGCAGTTGTTAGGTAGATACGTTTCACGATTGCTTGCACGCAACTAGCGTTGCCAGGCGTCCGGATAAAGCCGGACATAGTTAGGCTTTTTGATTGCCTGTCCGGCCAAACTGAACGCTGTCCGGCTTTTTACTGATGACTTCGGCTGATTAGTAATAAAGTACTTGAACTGATTTGGCATTCAATGTTATTTATATTTAACAAGAATTAGAATTTAACAAGATTCATGGTAATAATAATCATAAAAGCTTGATTTTACATACAATTTTTTTGTCGTACCTATTAATACTGAGACAAAATCCTCAATATTGTAGGCTGTCCGACCTTTTTACCCAAATGTCCGGCCAAACTGGCTGGTCTGTCCGGCTATTTGGTTTGGCGACCTGGCAACCCTACACGCAACCCAATTTTTTTACCATCACAGAACATGCGTCATAAACTTCACTGTAAAAAAAATAATAATTTCATGAAATGTACTGGCTACTGGGACGCCATTACTATTTCCGTATATTTACGGAATTTTATTCCTATAAATTTCACTACAACTTTTGTACCAGTGAGACGCTGGCCCTTGATACAGTAATTATCCTGTATTCAAATATAAACGAGAAATTTCAGTAAAATTTTATGGAAAGTTTCCAGTAATTGTACGGTTATTTGTTAGAGTGTTCTGTTTGTTTTTCCATGTTCAGTCCGATATGGGAACATTTTTCTGTAACTGAATGAGCAATTGCTTTCCCATAAAATTCTTGTAGTACTGAGAAGCCTAGAAATTCTTTAATTATCAGCAGTGCTGATTTGTGCCAAAATATGCACAAAGGAATAATTGTTCTTTCGCAGCAATATCGGCAGTCTCATCGGCAATTGGAGAATGTTGAATGCAGTAGAATTGAAAAAGTCGTTAATACATTCATCAATGCTTTTGAAATAAAGCATAAATGCTATTTGCAGAATCTCGTGCATTTGAAAAACATGAAATGGCATGGAAATTACGTCAGTTTTACGCCAAAATCAGGGCTGGCGTGCGGGGCCCCTGGCGAAGCGCAAGCACGAGGCCTCTTATCTATCAAGTCTTATGTAAGTTACTACTAGTACTGCTAGTACATAAGCTTTATTTCCCATTTTTTTTTCGGGATATATCACAACCATCTACCAAGCTCGGTCTAATGTGATAGCAACAAAATGGCCCAGGAGCGGGGCCTTAGGCGATCGCCTACATTTGCACCCCCTTGGGCCGGCCCTGCCAAAATATAAAGCATAAGAACGAATTAAATCAAGCGTGTTTCTTGAAGTTCATAAATTTTCAAATACTACTAATATTATAAATGTGTATGTGTGTTTGGATGTTTCTAACTCAATCGTGCAAAAGTGGCTGAATGGATTTGGATAAAATTTGGAATGAAGATAGCTTATACCCTGGATTAACATATAGGCAACTTTTCATGCATATAGCATAAATAGTTCTTTTACAGAGACATTCAAAATAATTCTAATACATTACGCCCTATGGGCATCTTTGTAACTACTGAACTGATTCTAAAACTTTTTTCACTGATAGAGAGCTACACTATTCCTGAGTATTATAGGCTGCCTTTCATGCATATTTCGTAAAAAGTTCTTTTGCAGGGACTCTCATATTAATTACATTACGCTCTTGGGGTATCTCTGTAACTACTGAATCGATTCTAAAACTTTTTTCACTGATAAAAAGCTACACTTTTCCTGAGTATTATAGGCTACCTTTCATGGATGTAGCATAAATCGTTTTTTTACAGAGACACTCAAAATGATTCTAATACATTACACTCTATGGGCATCTCTTTAACTACTGAACCGGTTCTAAAACTTTTTTTTTTTTCACTAATAGAAACCTGCACTACTCCTGAGTATTATAAGATATTTTTCATGAATATAGCATAAATAGTTCTTTTATACAAGGACAATCAAAAAAATTCTAATACATTACGCTATATAGATATTTCTGTAACTACAGAAACGAGTTTAAAGATTTTTACGGTCATTTTTGTCTATAGTTATAGTGTCATCAAACTATTTCTTTTCTGTTATTCACACATGCTTCATTTCTCTATGAACCTAATTCTAAAGCCGACGTGGACAAAGTCGTGGGCAGAATCTAGTTTTTGATAATCAATAGAAAGAAAATAAAAACTTAGTTCTTTAAATATGCTCAACAACCGAATTATTGAATGTAAAAATAAAACTATAGAACTATGTGGGTCAAATAAACTGATAAGAAACTCAAAATGATAAAAGTACAATTTAGGCAAAGAATGTTTCTTAAATATTAATGTTGCAACAAATAAGATTGCTAGATAAAATTATGAAAATGTTCTGATTTTCTGTAAAGATGCCATGCATGTGTTGAAATCTGCGATGGATTAATGCAATTTTGTTTGTGTGTGTGGGAGGGGAGGTGGGTGGAGGTTAGTTGGAATATTCACATACACAAACACATCCATTTTATGGAAGTAAAATAGTTTTTTTAATTGATTTTTTTAACTAGAGGGCGGTCGCCCCTTAAGTCCCTCCCCTTTAATTAGTTCTTGGTTGAAACATGCTAGCAATTAGGAAAATAATTTTTTTTTTTCACAGAAATTTTACAGCGAGTTGTTGCAATATGTTAAAATGCATAAATTATTTTACTTCTGGAAAAGGGGCAGGTGACATTTTTCGTATATGATGCCTAATTTTTTTTAAATTAAAAGGTCACATTTTTCAGGGTGGGCAAGTGACCCATTTGACCCGCCCTTGCCGACGCCCATAGGGGTTGCATAAGTGGAATTTCTCCGACTGACGAAAATCCGTTAAAGCATAAGAACCCAAAATGGATTACATGGAACAAAATTGCAATTGATTTTTTAGTGCTTGGAAAATGAACTTTAGACTGCTAACCTTAAAAGAATAAGTTTCTGCATCTCCGTATTCGTCCGATACCATTATGCTATATAAAATGAATATTTATATTATTAACTTACTAACCAGTTTGAATGATTTCAGTTTGTTTGTCTGTTCTCTTGTCTACCCGTCCAGTGTTCTAACTGTCGTACATATACACCGATATGTGCGAAATTTGTTTTCTATGTACAGTACCATGTACTCTATTGAAAATAGTGTAAGTAGCATTTACAGCTCTTTTACAGGAGAAAAAAAAAAATCCAATACATTACTGCATGGGCAGTCATTCTTGAAAACGTATTTTAGAGATTCAGTGTTTTGGAAGAAAACAATGTTGGCATACATAATACTAAAGGCTCTCAAAGTAATGCTCTCCATTGAAAATAGTGTCTGTATTATTAATAGTTCTTCTACAGGAACACTCAAAAGAATTCCAATACATTACACTCTGTGACATTTGAGAGACACTAATACACTTATAGCACAAGACAATGAGTATAAAATTTTTAGATTCTTCAGTTAAACGATGGATTTTTTAAAAAAAACCTCTTTTACAGAGTCTCATAAAATTGCATTTATAGTGATGATACAACATTATCTTATCTCCGAAATCTCTCCAGATTTAAGGAAAATACATTACCAAATTTGGCACAAAAATATTGATGTGTTGGAAAGTGATTTATAATCAATGCGTTTGGCATTATTTATCTTCCTTTGTTACCTGTTTTCTTTCCTATGTGCCATGATAGATAATTCTTGTAACTGAGAAATCACAAGTTAGGGAAGTGCGTCTCAAAGAATTAATTGGAAACTTCGCGAACAGGGAATTAGATGTCATGAAAACATCTATTCTCAGAAAGGGGCAGAAAAGAAAAAAAATCTGATGTGTACAACACGACTTCGTTGCACATCTATTATATAAAAAATATTTTCGACGCACTTCATCTAAACTTATTTCTTTGAAAGAGATAAAATATAAGTAATAGTAAGGTTTAGCAATTTCTAGCCAAATATTTTGATATCACCAAACTGAGTTCAGTTTGAAAGATTTCCTTCTGACATTTTATTTGGCGATATTTCACCAAAAGCCGACAAGCTTAAGACAGTTTGCCAGATTTTGGGGATAGCCAAAGTAGTCATTGACCACAGACTTTCAATGAATTGAATGCATCCATACACCTCACTGTATTTAAAGTCATTTGGCTCACCCTGTAAATAAACTCCCAGTCGATTGCATTCGAAAAAGATATTGAAAACAGTTAGATATTACAATAGTTCTAAATGCAAAAGTTCAAAATTCTACGGATTAAAGTTTTAGAGTTATACAAAATATGAAATAATTTTTGGCGATATTTCGGCGAAACTCGTCAATGTCGACGACATATGGCGAGATTTTAAGCATGGACCAAACAGTGACAGATTATCGCCAAATTTGGCGATATTTCGCCAAGAACGATGACAAATGGCGATACTTTGGACATTGACCAAATGACTATCGCCAAATTTGGCGATATTTTGGCAAAACACGCCAAGGTCAATGGCATACGGCGAGATTTTGGACCTGTACCAAACAATGACTGTCTACAGTTGTATTATATTGAAGATGTCCATAGACATTAAAGTACTGAAATTTTTTTAGGTGGTCCTGTAAATAAACCAAAAATCAAGATGCACGACTAGATGTTACAACAATCATATATGAAATTTCAACATTCTACGACTAATAGTTTTTGAGATTTGAGAGTTAAATACATATACACGTACACCAAAAGTCGCCAAGCTTGGCGACTTTTGGCGTAGTTCTTGAGGGAGGCACGTGACCATGGTCGGACCATTACCTAACTTATGTGGTAGGACGGTATTGTGCTTGAAATGGATGAATGCCCCTAAAATTGTCACTGACCATAATGTATTGGAAATCTTTTGAGTGTTCCTGTAGCGGAACTATAAATGATAAAGGCACTTTTTTTAATGGGGAAATTCATTTTGTAACTCTTAACAACAGTATAATCACATCCGAGTCGTTTGAAATAGCCCAATACACCTAAAATACACTTTAAGAGCCATTGCAAGAGCAAATCGGGCAGGTCAATAGAAAAAAGTTCCCATCACCATCTCAGAATTTCATGATTTTTTTTTTTCTTGTGTTGCCTTACCCAAGGAAAGAACCAATCTGAAATATTTTTCATTTACCTCTTTTAGTTTTGGAGTTATGGGGGGGTCAAAGTGCCCCAGACGAGTGACGTCAAATTAATTTAGGGCCATTTTTGCCACTTTATTGTCTTGACTGCGAATGGCTCAGAGAATTTTTTCATTTTATCCTATAATATACCTTGTATATTAACATCTCAAATTGAAAATTCATTCGAAAATTGTCAATACCCCCAATTTCATAAAAAGTACAGTTTTAAGAATGCTTTAAATCTTGGCTGTGACGTGATAAAGAAAAACTTGCACAGTGCAGTTACATATCTTCATATAAAGTGAATCAAATGTTAAAAATTTTTGAAGGCCCCCCTGGAACGAGCCCCAAACATGGTCCTTAATGCTAATTTACGCAATTTCAAAGCATTTGTACAGCTGAAGCCGTCTTCCCACAGGATAACTATTGGCATGGAGATGTACTATCAACATAGTAGTTTGATATTATGAAAAAACATTTTTTGAAGGTACAACTGTTTCCAAGAAAAATCCCCCTATTTGGAACATTCCACTGGCACGCATGAGGGCATTTCGACGTTACTTTTAGAAGTTTAATCGATTGTAGTAGTATTGAAAATTAACTATTCTGCATATATCACAAACATATCCTCCATATATCACGAATAGTTCTCTTACAGGGGCACTCATAAGAATTACATACGCTGAATGCGGATCTCTGCAACTACTGAACCGATTCGAAAATTTGTTTCACTGATAGAAAGCTACACTATTCTTGGGTATTATAAGCTACCTTGACGGGAGCTGTCCTCTCCTGGCAAATAAATAAATATTCTACGCTTAATAGTTTTTGAGATATGCGAGTTTAATGAATTTTGGCCCATAGCGCGCAATGTATTTTGAATTTTTGGGCGGTTTTGTACATAAACCATCCAGTCGAATGGAACCGAAAGGGGAGGTGCATAACTAGATGTTACAACAATCCAAAATATAGAGTTTCAACATTCTATGCCTAATAGTTTTTGAGATATGCGAGTTTAATGAATTTCGGCTCATAGAGCGTTATGTATTTCGAATCTTTTGGGCGGTCCTGTACATAAACTATCCATTCGATTGCGACCAAAAGAGGAGGTGCACAACTAGATCATAGAACAATCCTAAATATAAAATTTCAACATTCTACGACCAATAGTTTTTGACATTTGCGAGTTACATACTTACGTACATACTATGTATAGTACATATGTGCGTACACACGGCATGGAAAAAGTGGTCAAAATGAGTGGCAGACGTGTTTATATGATCGTGCATGCATGCTAACTTACGATGAGATGCATCAAAAAAATTCTTAAAAGTAAATTTAGAGGTAGTCAAAATCGGTTTTTTCGTGAAAAATTTTCGGGATCACATTACTTCCTTATACTACGTACAAGGAAGTAAAAAGGAAACAGCACCTCACTGGGAGAGAGAAATAAAAAATTTAAAAAAGCAACTTTTGATTATGAGAAAAGGATGTACAAAACAAAATGCTTTGGGGGGGGGGGGGAATAAAAAAAGGCATTAAAGGGCTATGTGCAAATTTGAATGCAAACTATCGCTAGAGTGGAAAAGATTATTTTCTTTTGTAATTTCTGTATGACCCCTGAAATGCTATCATCTAATGTTCCATTCGAGAGCTATTGAAAAGTGGTTTAAGTCAGCATATATTTATCTTTGTCAGTTTTTAGGATATTATGTTAAGAATAAATTTAGTACATCACCTCATTAGAACATAGTGCACATTTTACTAATTGGGAATTTTTTTGTTTTTGGGTTGTATAAAAATTTTTAAAATGCAACTTTTTAAATCAATGAGAGGAGTTTTTTCTTAATAAACACTTATTTCCAATCTTATTTTGAACATTTAAATTTACACTGCCCACTTATCACTAAAGAATTAAAGCCCGTTACCACATTTTTGGGTCACCCTGTATAATTAGCTAATGGTCTGATGATGGTCGTATGCTTCCCTCAAAATTTTGCCGAAAGTCACAAAGCTTTGCAATACATCACCAAATATGGAACCTAAAAGGAATCCAGTTGGATATCTTCCATGTGTGCCCTACTGCAAAGTTATCTTATTTGAAATTCAAACATTTATTGCTAGCACTCAAATTTACTGATTTACATGGAACAAAATGCAAAGTTTGATTATTTATTACAAAGAACATTAATTTTAGACTAAATTTAACCTTAGAACAGATATTCCCAAAATTTGTTACACTGCTTCCTACTCAAAGAACTCCATGTCTCAGATATTACAATCTCAGCTTCTATGTCATACTCAGAAATATTGACAGGAGGGCGGATTTTATCTAGGCTCCCATGGTTAAACTTCCAAAAATATTTCTTGTTTAGGGTTTTAAACAAATCACAAGTAGTACTAAATGGAGATTTTTGAAAACCTAAATATTATACCTCTTATACAACAACACGTAATTGGTAAGCAGTATCGAAAACAAAATAAATTTGATGGTTAGAATAATTAAATGTGTGTACTTTTAATAGCATATGCTTTTGTATCAGTAATTTAACCTCATGTAATATTTACATATTCATCTATAGGCTTAGCTTCGATATACCCCCTACCTTTTTTTCGCGCCAAGCTTGGCGATAAAAGGGATTTTCTGGTTTCCCAAACGAATTTCGTTGGCGAGAATGGGGGGAGGCTATTTATGGCAACCTAGGCCGGCCGGCCAATGACAGAGCGCCATGATGCAATAGCTCCTGCACGTGGAAGCTTGTGAGAACTTTTTTTCCACATTTTTAGAGAGAGGTAGTAAGTTGACCGAAAGCACTTCTGCAAAGGTACTGTGATCTTTTGATATTTTAGATATATTTGAAATCTTCTAATTCTTATAGTTTTTCCGCTTTCGGAAGTGGTTTCACGGCCATTTTTACCCTCCGCTAAAGAGGGTAATAGTTTTGGGCAGACAAAAAAAGTCGTGGATGATAATTGATAGTAAATAAAGTAAGCTATTAACCGTGATTGAGACTATGGTGCTTTCTCAACAGACTAAAGACCAAATCATATCGCTTTATTTTTCTGACACACCACTCACGCAGTGTGAAATAGCTCGTAGGCTTGGTATTTCAGGCTCTACTGTTCAGTATTACATCATTAAATATCAGAAGAATATATCCGGGACTGTTGTTCAAGGCCGCGCTAGCCGTCCTCGCCAGTTGTCTAATCCGGAAGAAAGTCGTCGTGAAACTAACCGTCTATTTATGCAAAGAAAAAGGGAAGATCCAGATTTTCGTGCTCAAGAAGCGGAATCCAAATCCAGAAGACAAGACAGAAAACGTTTACGACTCTGTCTAGATATACCATCGAAAAGACCAAGAACAGATACTGATCTAAATGTAAGGTGTGAAGAACTAGAATTTCGTAAATTAGCTGAGAAATTTTTCGAAGCTGTTGCTGATGGTCCAATCCACCAATGCTATTGTTGTGATCGACTGTGGTTCAAAAAGTCACTAAGAACCCTTTCCAAAACAACTTTACTGTCCAAAGGAGCGACAACGGACTTTATAAAACTAGTCTTTTACAAAGATATCGGTGATATTGGCAAATTTTGCAAAACATGTTACGATTGTTTGATTAAATTGACAATACCAGAATTAGCTATAAGCAATGGCTTCGAATTCCCCGAAATACCGGATTGTTTAAAATACTTGACACCACTGGAAGAACGGTTGGTTTCTCCCCGTTTGATTTACATGCAAATACATCCTGTACATGGCTGCCAATACAAATTAAAAGGTTCTGTCAAAAAACCTCTTTAGCGGAGGGGAAACTAATTTCAGCTGAAGGCTGAATAATTCTCTTCTTGATGACGAGTATATTGAGCAGATTACTGACCGCCGACAAACCGTGGTCAGTACAGTACCCACTGTCGACTCCTCAGTATCAGTACCAGGATGGTGTTACAGGAAATGAGTTTCCCACTGTTGTTTTATTTTTTGCGCCGTCGAAAACGGCATTTTTGGCCACTTCTCTTTCGTTTTTGGCGCCGTCGAAAACAGCCTTGGCGCCAAAAATCAAGGTAGGGGGTATATCGAAGGTGCTCCCATCTATAATACTTGAACAAAATATACAAAGCAAATGTAAACAAAAAATATTTAATGACTGTTCAGAGAAATTAAGAATTATGGGAAGTTAAAAATTATGAGAAATTAATAATGAGATTACAAATTAAGTATCATAAGTTATCTAGTTTTCTATTTATTCTTTTTTTTATTTTTATTAATTTCTTGAGCTTTTTCATTTTCTTCTAATAGTTTTAATGTTTTTGCAAGTCTATCCTTCCCTTCCGTTAATAGAATCTGTTCACTTTCTATAACAGCCAGTGGCGGCTCGTGACCTGCTTCAGTGGTGGGGACCGAAAAAAATAGTGCCAGTTCAAATCGGGAAAATACATATACATAGAGCTGTGGCGGATTGTTACCCATTTCAGAGGAGGGGGCTTTTTTTTTTTTTAAGCTCGAAAAGGTAAAACATATGAATCACTTTTGTAAACAGTGTGAATACATAAAAACTTTTCGAATAACATGTTATGAAAGGCGTATTGATTTCTCCTTTAAGTTTTCATTTAAAGACAGCAGATTTATTTTGCACCAAAAAAACATTTTCCTCCATTTTTCTTTCTCAAAAAGGTACAATATCAATTTAAAAAAACAAAAAAAAAAAAAACAATGCATGTGTACATGTGAAAAACGAATTGGTCCATAATGTTTCATCTCCAAATAGCAAATTGTGCCTTCATAAACAAAAAACGGTGCCCGTTGCGATGATTACCGTAATTTATGGAAGAAACGCCACACCCACGAAAATGAGCTTAGTTAGCTAGAAAATCGTCAAAAACGCCGCAGCCGCAATCGTTGGTGTGTGTGTGTGGAGGGGGGGGGGGGGGGGAGGGATCGTGGTCAGAAGTCAATGCCAGATAAAATTCAATGTTTTCTAAAATAATTTCTTAATTAACAAAAAATAAATAAATAAAAAATATATTGCATTACTTATTAGACCTAATTTATTAAAAAAGCTATTAAGTTGATCGGATATATTTCGGGAGAAATTAGATAAACGGTTTAAAGTATTTGCCACTATTTTACGAAGCTTACGATTTCTATTTTCAAATAATCAGATATCAATGTTTATATTCACAAAGGTGAATTTATAGAAATAAAAAAATAACTTCTAAAAACCTTCTTGCATCCGCACAAAGTTCGGACAGACTACCAGGCGCCATTAAAATGAAAACAGCAATCGATGTGTGAGAAGAGGCTCCAGTTAAAAGTAAACATTCCCCCCCCCCCCCCCCCGCAGATAGCCAGCTGTTGATTTTGTAATGAGCTTGCTTCAGCAAATTGTTGTTTTAAACTGAATGTTGTGTAACAACTCTTGATGGTATTTATTTATTATTTTTCATATTTATAACATTGGGATTTATTTTAAAAGCACTCAGCATTTCTTGAGCATACCAATTAGTTGGCAGTGTTTATTCCATAGAGTGCACAGGGCGCAAAGCCGCACAGCGAAAAAAAAATAAATCTTTCAGATTAACTTTATTTATTTATTTTTTTGGGGTGGGGGAGGGGGGAAGGGTTAAACTCTCACCGTGCGCAACATTGACTAATTTTGGCTTTAAATTCAGTATTTTAAGAACAATAGAGGTTCATGTGAAAAACGGGTGCATTTAATAGAGGGTAGTGCACTTTTGCGGTATTTTACAGAACTTTAACCCTTCAAAATATATATTCAAAACTTCATTAATATTTAATTATAGTTCTAAAATGTAGATGTAAAAGATTTACTTCTATTTTTTTTTCTTTTTACTTAATTGAGGAGACATCGGTTGGATGTATGAAGCCATCCACTTCAGAGCACGGGACATGGACCCATCTTAGGGTGCTCTGACTTTCTCCAAAACAGGATCAAAAATCAAACCTCTTTTCTATGGGGGTAGGTTCGCATTCTGATTCGCTACGCTGTGATCTGTGCACGCTAAAGAGTATGTGTCGGTGGTGGCGCCATCTTTTGAGAAAATTATCACGAAACGAATTTTTCGTTGAAGATCGGCTTAAAAAAATTAAAAATATTGTAAACGCCGCACTTACTATTTTTTAACTTTTAAACTCATAAACGCCGCGGCGTTTCTTCCATAAATTATGGTACTTGTTTGCCTATCTGGCCGGCCCTGATTGAGGTGACTAACAAAGCCCGACTGGTCCGATCCGGGGCGAGTAGAATGGCTTCGGAATGCAGCTTTCGTACACAGTTTGAATCTTGCTTTACTGCTAACTAGCTTTTAATACTCGCTTTAAAAGATAAATGAGCGTGGCAAAAATTTAACAAAGAGTCAAAATGACGTATTCGGTGCAAAAATCGGCTAAAAGCGCAATATTTGTGTTTCGGCACACCCTAAAAGTCAAAATGACGTATTCGGCACAGACAGGCGCAAAAATCGGCTAAAAGCGCAGTTCGGCGCAAGAATTTGTGTTTCGGCGCAGAATTAACATCCCTGAATGAATGAAACTAATTATTCAAGTAAGACCTTCCAAAAAAATGCCAGAATGAAAACTTTTGATTTGGAGAGTATTCATGTTAAATTTAGAAATAAAATTCTCCATTGTTCATATTTACAGGACATACACAAAACTGGCAATTGATTTGGTTTTAATTATTATAATCAGGATGAGATGATTATTCAGAACGTCAAAGCCAAAAATGCTATTGAAACCCTTAAAACAATATAAACTTGCTCTTAGTAGAGAAGGATACGAGAACGTTTCTTTCTTTTCTTTGCTACATTCTTTTTGTGAACAGTTATAGAAGTAGTTTTTTGTGTTGGTTGTGCAGAGACATTAGTAAAAAGCACCCCAGTTAAGAAATCATGAGGATCAATTTTTCATCAAATTTTATCAGATAATGAAATTTGCAGGGGAAAAAAAAAAAATCTTTTAGCGTGTCACTTCTGTTAAAAAAAAAAAAAAAAAAAAGGAATTTTGAAGAATGTCCAAAAAGATATGAAGAAAATCTTGTATAAAGCATCAAAAATGAACTCGCAATGATGAATTAAAATTCTTTAAAGAGTAAATGAGAAATAAAAAGAAAAACTTCTATCATTTCATTCTATACCAAACAGTGAAATAAACTGCATTTGTTCTTAACCTGTACTAATTGTAAATCTAAATAACATTCAGCTTCATATTCATTCTCTTTATTTTGCATTAATTCAATAATTAATGTCCTATTGTATGATAACTTAACATTGTATATCATTTTTTCAAAAATTTTGCATAAGTTTGATTATTTGGGATATTTCCTTATCCGGGACGAGCTTTTTCCCGACCATCCAGGTTAATCGAGTCTGCGGTACAGCTTTAATATGGTCCCTTTGGCGCACTTTTTCTTTGTGTGATAAAAGATGCCATTATGGTAACCCTGCCATTTGATGATCCGAAGTTAAGATATGGCAGGGTTTACACTAGGGAAAAAAATTGGGTGAGATTCTCCCACTCTAGCTCCAAAATTAAGTGGGATTTTTAAAAATCTGAGTGAGAACGAGAATTTTGTTTGTTTCCAAAAAAAAAAAAAAAATTTTTTTTCACATTTTACAAGCAAAAATGTCATTACAAAAATACAATGTCTAAGATTAGAGCTCATTCTAGATAGGAAAAATGGCTGGGTGCAAAGGTTTTAAAAAAGGGCATCATTATTTTGAAAGAGCATTGTGTGTCTTAAAAAGAGCATTACATATCCTGATTATAAGCACTTCTGCTTCGGGAAAAAAACTATGAAGAATTCAGTAAAACAATGCTTTATTGATTTATAAATTAATAATAATTCATTAGTAATCTTTATTAATAAATTAATTACTAGTCTTTATTAAGAATTAGATAAAATTAAGTTGATAAAGCTAAGTTATGTAAATGGTTAAATTACTTTTAAGTAACTTTGTTAATTAACTTATTAAAATAAATTATAAATAATTAATTAATAAGAATATTTCTTTAAAGATTTTTAAGGCTTCTTTTTATAGCAAAAATAATCCCCCAAACTTACCTAACAGACAAGAAAATGCTTAATTAAGTAAACCTTTTGCATAAGAAGATTTTAATAAGAGCTTTATTGGATCACCCTGTCAAGAATCATCATTAAAAGTTAAACTCAATTAAGAAACACTTCGTAAAGTAAAGTTGTTCTAAACTTAAATTTTCATTAAAAAAATTTTTTTTTCAATTTTTAAGTTATCACACCTATAATAATAATTCATTTAATTTTTCATCAGTCACTTGTCTCTGTAAGAATTAATTGAATAGTCCAAACAATTTAAATATTATAGTTAATACTTGAAAATATTAATAACACTTCTGTTCAAAAGAACCCTATATAATGGTATAAATACCTATTCCAGTTATTCAATGTCTATTCCACTACAAATTCCACTTATTTCTTACTTTTTTAAATGGTCAACAATAGCTAAAATTTTTTGCAGGATTATCATGCAGCCATAATAACTATTCTGTTGATATTAGCAATCAGCTGGTCACTTATTTAACTGGCAATATTGAAATAGCCCGAAAGGAGATAAGAACATCGATTCTATCTTTCCCTCCCCGTCTAGATTAGAAAGAAAACCACAAAGTAGGAAAGGGGGGAAAAATTATGTTTTGACAGTAAATTTCTAACTTTTGAACAAATTGAGATGTCTTTTTAAAATTTAGACTCTGAATCAATTTTTGCATTTCAAAGTGATCCCCAAAATTTAAAAAAAATCGGTCCATTAATTAAAAAATTATAGATGAATGAATTTTTACATAGTTGATTTCCATCCCCCCTTCTCATCATGATGGGCTACTCTACTACCCCGACTGGGCCTCCCGAGCGCTTCCCGTCTTCTCAGAGAAGGAAAAAAGGCGTGGGAGTTCTATTACCATAAAAGTTGCGCAAATTCATCCCTTTCATTTATCATGTATCATTAGCGCATTATGTGTGTGAGCAAACAAAAAACAGTTGAACAAATAAAAGGGTCAAAGAAACTTTTAGAGATGAAAAAAAACTTTGCGGCAAAAGAGTGTGTCTAGTTTTTCATCATCGGGGAGCTAACTATTTTTTTTTTTTTAAGGGCATTGGGGCGTGGCACCCCACTGACCCCGCCTAGAATGAGCTCAACAGATTATAAATATCAAAATTAACAATGTAATACACAAATGATTTTGATAACTATACAATTTAATGATATATTTGATTCTTCATCCCATTAAATATTTTGCTGCTACATCAAAATTGAACAACCCAGCATGTGGGCTTTTCCCGCGACTGTTATTTTTTTTGAGTGGGATTTAATGTGGCATTGCGGGAATCGCGCAATCCTGCGGTCTAGTGCGAACCCTGTATGGTAAACCTAAACCTAGCAGTTGTTTCCGGAAAGTGGCGATTACAATGTGCTTTATGGTTTTATTTTACATTAAATTTTATTATTTAATTATTTTTGAAATTTAAAATGGATGTTCAGGTTCACACTGACTGTTTATATACAGTTTTGTATGAATAAACATTCTCTTGATAATACGTTTCAGGTTAATATTTTCGTTCTCAATTGTTTATTTGTTAAGGATAGAAGCAACAAATAATTACGTTAATATTTTATACAGTGAAATAATTTTAGATATTTTGATTTTATCATTTCCATATAGCAATAATTTAGCGATTTTAATCAAGGTATGCGATAAGCATTGTTTGTTTTTATTTATGATTTCTTTTGTTTATTTGTTAAGAGTAGGAGCAACAAATAATTTTGTTAATATATTTGATTTTATTATTTCAATATTGCAATAATTCAGCGATTTTAATTAAGGTACGAGATACGCATTGTTTGTTATGATTTAAACTAGTTCTTGACTTTTGCTTACGTAATCTTGTCAGAATGCTAAAATATATTTTAATTTTTTATTTTTGTGAGGTATTGTCTTAGAATGTTATTTGTTTGCATTATTTAATTTAATCTACTAAAAAGAGAAAGGGGGGGGGTTGAGGGGGGCACAGCCCCCCCACATAAAAAGAAAAGTAATTAAATTTTATTAAACTGAATCTATATGTACATGTAAGCTTGTTATCTGTTTAATTTTTTTTTCACAAAAATATTTAAAAGCCATTAAAATAAATCATAGCAAAATTAACGGTGACTATCAATTATCTCTGGCACCAGCGGCATCCGATCCACCATATTGTTTAAAATTGGCATCTGCAAGGCAAACTTGGGTTGGCGACAAGATTTTGTTGCCAAAAAGGGACCATACTAAAGCTGTTCCGAGTCTGCTGTATAGAATATGAAAGCAAAAAACAAATTCAAATAAGTTAGTAAACTGATATTTAGTATGCATTGTTAAAAGAAAAAATCACCGACTCGAGTATTTTGATATTGATAAATCAATTAAATCGAACAAATATAGAAATATATCATTATTGCTTAGCAATAGCAAAAATGATTTTGTAGTGTATGCTGTTGGCAACAAATGCTGAAGTAAACTTTGAATTTCCCCGATTTAGGAGCCATTGTTGCAAAATCCCCCGATTTCCAGGTTCTGTAGTCACCTTGTTAAAATAATTAAGATCAAGAATCTGAGAAACTGTCACACCTAGCATTATGGAGTGATTCATGATGCCATCTCAGATTTTCAGATTCCCAATTGTAATTTATCTTATTAATGCAGCAATTCAGAATATTTCTTTGAAAAGTTGATTTGTTAGTTTTTTTTTTTTTTTTTAATTGGCTCCCAAAAAAGACCGTGCAGCTCACAAAAATGCATGTTTTTCTCATATGTAGAAAATGCTATGGTGAAAAACTTTTGCGGGAACCACTTGCCATGAAATTGGATTGAAACTTATGAAACGTACAAGAAATTTGTGGCAGGTTGTTGCTGATTTTGGAGGCAAGATAATGTTGTATTATCACTAAAAATGTAATTTTATGAAACCCTGTAAAAGACCTTTAAAAATGAGTGAGAATTTCTCCCCTACAGATGCAAGTCTGGTAAAAACCCAGTGTTAAGGTATTTATAAATTGGTATTTACCACAGCCGCAGGTAAATACCCAAATTAGTTATGATTTTTAGTTATTTTTATTAGAGATGTAACAAATAGTGATTTGGCCGAATATTCGGCCAATAGCTCAGGCTGGATACCGAATATTCGGCAGCCAATTAATTTTTTTAAATTTCATTTTAATCCTAAAGAAAATGTTGCTTTTTGAATTTGTAATTAAATACTAAATAAAGACTAGTCAGTTCATTTTATATTAATTGCAGGTATTTAAAAACAAAATCTTGGCC
Organism: Cheiracanthium punctorium; assembly: GCA_038373885.1. NCBI lineage: Eukaryota > Metazoa > Arthropoda > Arachnida > Araneae > Cheiracanthiidae > Cheiracanthium > Cheiracanthium punctorium. Next base: position 65,191 of record JAWZYV010014938.1, on the reverse strand, counting down.
ATGAAAAAATATTTTTCACAAAGTTAAGCACCAACAGCAGCATAATTATATTTTGAGCTATTCATAATTTTATCAATATGCTATGGTAAATGCGACTGATCTGGTAAGCATAATCACAAAGCCTCTAAAAAAAGCATTTAGCAGCTTTTCAAAATAATGTTTGTAATTGAGAATATGAATAATATAAATATCTTTTTCATAATTTAAATATTTTTTTTCTAAAGTTGCTATTTGGACACACAGGGCCATCTACCAATAAGTTATTCAGCCAATTCTGTATTCTATATCTTAAAGTTTTAACTGATAAAATGTATAAATCATGCACTTGTTACTTCAACTTTTAGATTTTTGCTAAACAATGGTTCTTTAATTTTTCTTACAAACAAGCTTTTACTTGTAAAACCAGCTTTCATTTCACAGAGGCTTAGCACATATTTAAAATTAAAATATTAACACATCAGACACTTGGGTAAGGTTGCAAAATATGACAAACAAGAAAAAAAATTAAGCTATGACATCAGTACATTTATTAAATTTTAAGGCAAAGTGAATACCAAAACATCCACGATTGAGAAGATGATGAAAGCGAATTACAAATGATTAGGATGCTTTACAATTTGCAATGTAGAAAGTTCATGTATAATCAACACTGGCAGTTTTTAAAACTCTTGACTGGGTCCACCTTTTTTACCAGATTTGCCACTAGAAGCAGGTCCAGTACTGGTCTTTTTCGGCAAAAGAACCGCTTGAATGTTAGGAAGTACTCCACCCTGGGCAATGGTGACACCAGACAACAATTTGTTCAATTCTTCATCATTACGTATGGCTAACTGCAAATGGCGAGGGATAATACGAGTTTTCTTATTATCTCGGGCTGCATTACCAGCTAACTCGAGAACTTCAGCCGCTAAATATTCCAAGACAGCAGCCAGATATACAGGAGCACCAGCACCAACTCTTTCAGCATAATTTCCTTTTCTTAACAGCCTATGGATTCTACCGACTGGAAATTGCAATCCAGCTCTGCTTGACCTAGTTTTACTTTTACCAGATTTAGCTTTACCACCTTTACCTCGTCCAGACATTTTTCAAGGTTTGTAGAAATTTACAAAATCTGATAACGTCACTCGGCTGACAAATACACGAGAATGCGAAGAATGAGAATGGCGCGAAATATTAAAGCGGTTAAAATTTTATGATTAGAATTACAGTTAACCAGCAGTTAACAAGCTTGTGTGTGCGTTCGGTAACCACGGTCAACGTTCCTTTAAAAACAAAGTGTAAAATTCTGCTCAGTAGCTCAGAACAGTTTCAATTTTTTAAATTAAGCGCTATAACAAGAAGAAATATTTATATGTCTTCCCCACGACAAAGAAATTTGTCTCCCATTCCTTCAATTTAAAATCTCTGTCTTTGAATATTAAAGTGGCAACAAATGTCTCATGCAAGCGAAAGCGAAAACCAAAAACCGATAACCGTCGATGCCGTCGATCTATAAACAAATGATTGTGGTATTGGTTTCAGAATCGATTCCCGCGTGAAATGCATTAAAAAAAAAAGAATTATATTAAAACAATATTTTTTATCAACAATCATCTAAATGAATATCTGAAATAAGTGCAGTTCTACCAATTTCATCGGTAAAATATTCTTGTATAATATACAAATAATCCTTAAAAGAAAAGTTGCTCTACCACGAAAAATGATTAATATACTAATTTATTAATTTAGCTTACGATTACCATTTCTAAAACTTTATTTATTCGCAAATTTCTGTTGATATTTTGACGGCAGTTTTAAAGATAGTGTTGGATTTATTAATTAATGATTCATAACAATGTACTTTTTATTTCATTTTTACATATATTACAACGCGATATACCTTTCCCAGCTCCATTGATCTTCACCTTAAAGAAAATAAAAAATTACATAGAAAATTAAAATGTTATACCTTAGGTTGCGGTAGTTTACTTGTATTTACAGTTGGATTATTCCGTTAATTTAATGTAAATTATGAAATACATACCATGGAAAATATATGTTATTGTGGCATTCTTCATAAATGTTTTGCTTGCAATAATCATGATGGCGTACATGGATTCACAGTGTGCTTGTTCATCTTATGAAACAAAACATATGTCGTATATTCATTCTAGAAATGAAGATCATAAAAGTGAATTATTAAATTTCAATAGTTCAACTGAAGAATTAACTAAAACCTTAGCAATTATTTTAAGGGAATTTGAATTCTTTGAAAATGATATTGTAAACACCATAAATTCAATCACCAGTATTCTACCAACTGCCAAAATTTTCATTGTTGTTGACAGTATGCCTTACCCTCCACTGCAGTTGGACGAGTCCAATGAAAATGTTAAAATACTAAGTCTTAAACCGTTTGTAAATAAGCCTGTTGCACTTCATCAACCATTAAATGTAATTGAAAGCAATCACATATTTATTTTCCCGGATTCAGTTAGATTGCAAAATATTACTCAGATTTCCAAAATGCTAGATGATCATTATCACAATCCAAATAACATTATAGCTGCTGCTGTTGAAGAGGAAGAATCACTTTGTCTGTCTCTGAATGTGAGTCTTCGTTACTGGACTATGAAGTACCGCAAAAGTACTGGAGATCATATTTGTAATGCTTTGCAAGGCACACATGTCATTTTAGTTACAAAATCTTTATTAATGCAGTTTGGATACCCATTTGCTAAGCCCTTTTCAACTTCTCTGTATGTACAAGCGACTCTTAAAAAAATTAAGGTAAATATCCTTGTACATGTTACTTAAAACAATTTTCATGTTCATCCGTTTGCATTATAGTTCAGTATTATTTCTGTATGCCTGTTTATCTCATTTATAGCTACTTCCACTTCCATGTTGTTTAAATATGATTTATAATCTGAATAGAAAGTAGAGATGTAACGAATATTGATTTTGCCGGATATCGGATATCCAGAGCTCCTTTGGTAGCGAGATACAGATATCCGACCTAATATCTGATCAGATATAGGGCAGTAAACATGTATGTATTTAGTTATTACCTAAGTGTGTTTTTTCATTTTTTTTTTTTTTTAATATAATGAAATCAGATTGATAAATTGCAAACATGTTTCACATATCATTAAAGTATTTTTCAATAATTGACTTATAATTTACAAAAACTAAATATCTTTACATATATGTACATAAAAAATGTTAGGGAATAATACCGTAAGCGGGTGTTGGTTGAGTTGGCGATTTTTTTGCGTCAAACAAAACATAAACGATGGTTGACACATAAGTAGCAAAATGAACCCAAAACTACAATACTTATCTAAACACATAAAAACATTTGTAGACATATTTAAAATGCAATTATAAACAAAATTCACATAAACAAAGCACTAGCTCTGGACTATGGGTATGTTATATGGTACAATACGTTACGTACGTTATATGGGTATGGGTTATATGGTACAATAGACCCATGGTTGCGGTGCCTGGCCCTCTTTGGGCCTCCCCTCCAAGTCATAAGTCATGGGTATGTTAAAAAATAAATAAACCATAACCTTAAAAAAAATGCAAAATGCCAAAATATGTTTCTGCATATAATTATACAGCAAAATTTTCCTTAAAATGTTAAAATCACATTTTAAAGTTAATAGACAAACACTCAAATAAACCGACTACTTCCCCCCCCCCCACACACAATTCCCCACAAATAACTAAAAAATACATGCATTTATATAAACGTACATGCTAGCATACGCTGAGATGCATTGCAAAAATTCTTAAAAGTAAATTTAGAGGTAGTCAAAATCATTTTTTTTTTGGTTGAAATCTGGCTCCCAAAATCCTGGCAGTCCGCCCCGAGCCCCAACTGATAAGGGCCCCCGAAATTGTTAGAAAATTTTAGATTCCAGTTTCACATTTTTGATTTTAAGTTCTAGTCAGAAAAAATTCTCATGACTATACATAAATGTGTCAGCTAGGTATGACTATATAGGGAGCCTCAACCTAGGGGCCCTACAAAGACGCCCATAAAGTGGGGGTCAAGGTAGGTCGCTTGCCTCCCCCCCTCCCCCCCTAGAGTTTTAGTGTATTATCTAGGATGTAAAACAGAACTGCGCCAAAAAGTAAAATCAGAAATGAAATTGTTACAGGTGTGAAATTTGCCCCTCTCTAGAAAATTTATTTAAGTGCCCCCCTCCCCCCCACTAAGTATTTTTTCCATGGCCCCAGGATTTATTAAGAGAGTTTAAGTGACTATACATATATGGGTCAGCAGGATATGACTGTATAGGGGCCTTGTACAGTGCTTAGGTTCACCTAATGTCTTAGTCGGGACATGTATGTAAATTATTTTTTACATAAAAAGACCTTTTTTATAATAAAAATATTGAGAAGCTACAAAAGTTTAGCACGATTCTTTTCATTCCATGGCGAAACTATTTCCACGATACTCAAAATCAATGACCGACGCAAACGTTTTAGAGAATTGTCCAAGATAAGCAAGAATTTTCTAGAAACACTTAACACCTTTCTACAATAGACAATTGTGTCATTACATGATTGGGGTCCTACATGATTATTATCATTACATGATTGTGTCATTACATGATTGGTTAGCTAGGGCCCTGTAGCAGCTACCACGTTTAATTTTAAGGTATGTGAATAAGGTTTTGGACTGTGGACACAAGCTTTACTAGCTTATTACAATGGAGTTCTGTATTAAAGCCTATCTTGTCCCGAATCAAACTGAGCATCTTCGATTCGTTATGTTCGTGCTACGGATCATGAATGTGTGGATGTAGTGCACTCTTTTTTTTGTGGAACATCTTTTATAGACAGGTAATGCTGCTTTAGTAACTTAGTAGCAAAAACAGTTCATAAGACACCCCTCGAGAACGTGTCATAGAAATAGGGAAGCGTGGTGGGGTGAACACCCGGGGTCTCAAAATCAATATAACTATTTTTCCCCTCTCTTTTTTTTTTTTTTTTCAGGAATACGTCTTTAAATCTGCTTCCGCAGTGGGAGGCAATTCAGAAAACTGATGATAACAAAATTGGGGAATACAGTTTGATTTTGCTGATATGGATGATGCTGATAATTTTGCTGATATGGTTTGATGTTGCAGTTATATATCTGTCATGTACATCCAATGCGTATAACTATTTTCCTTGTAAATTATGTTCATTTTTATTTATTTATTTTGGCGGGGGGGGGGGGGGATCACTTAGGATGGGGACAAGAAAATTATTACAGGTGTCCAACTTGGGAATTTCTTCATTATTTTTCCCCAATTAATAATTTCCTTATTATTATTATTATTATCAATGTTTCTCACAAGATGCTTGATTGATAATCCATTTAAGACGAATTGCAAGAGCAAATGGGGCTGAAAAAGAAAAACAGTTTCCATCGCCATCGCAGAATTTGATGAATTTTTTTCTTGTGTCGCCTTACCCAAAGACAGAAAAAATCTGAAATATTTTTGATTTACCTCTTTTAGTTTTGGAGTTATGGTGGAGGGGGGGAGTCAAAGTACCCCACAGGAGTGACATGTAAATCAGTGCCGTACCCAGAAAAAAAGGGGGACCAAACAGTGAAAGGGCCAAATTTTTCATAAAAAGACTTACTATTATTAGGCAAGTTGGAGTGTTTAGGCTGATAATTTTATTTTTTACCAACTATGCGAAAAATTCCAGAGCTGGGAATCGAACCCAGGACTGCTGCATAACGTGCGGGTGCTCTACCACTGAGCTACTCTGGGACTGAGCTCAGTGGTAGAGCACCCGCACGTTATGCGACAGTCCTGGGTTCGATTCCCAGCTATGGAATTTTTCGCATAGTTGGTAAAAAATAAAATTATCAGCCTAAACACTCCAACTTGCCTAATAACTTGAAAGGTTGATAGAATCACTTTCTAAAATATGTAGACTTAATATTATTTTGCTAACAAAATTTTACATTTGGAGGGGGGGGGGGAAACCCTCTGCCCCTAACCTACGGCCTTGGTAGAAATAACTTTTGCCATTTTTGCCCCTTTTTTGCCTCACTGTGACTGGCTCTGAGGTGCTTCGGAGCATTTTTTCTTTTTATCTGATAATATACCTTGAATATTAACATCTCAAATTGAAAATTCATTCGAAGATAGAGCTCCCAAATATGGGACTCCAAATACCCCCAATTTAAAAAAAATACAGTTTTTATGAATACTTTAAATATTGGCTCTGACGTGATATAGAAAAAATTTTTGAACAGTGCAGTTATACAGCTTCATATAAAGTGAATCCAATGTTAAAAATTTTTGAAGGCCCCAAGGGACTCTCGGTACGGGGCCCTAAACATGGTCGTTAATGCTAATTTATACAATTTCAAAGTATTGGTAAAGCTGGCGCTGACTTTCCACAGGAGAACTATTGGCATGGAGATGTACATCAACCTAGTATTTTCATATTATGAAAAAACATTTTTTGAAGGGGTTGTTTCCAAGAAAAATCCCAAAAAGTACCTCCCTATTTGGGACATTCCACTGACACGCATGGAGCATTCCGTCTTTACTTTTAGAAGTGTAATCCACTGTAGATATACTACAGCAAATTAAACTAACCCTACGTGTATCACAAATAGTTCTTTTACAAGGGCACTCATAAGAATTACATTGTGCTGTATGGGGATCTCTGTAACTACTGAACCGATAAGAAAACTTTTTTCACTGATAGAAAGCTGCGCTGAGTATTGTGGGCTACCTTTCATGCATGTAGCATAAATATCTCTTTTACAGTGACATTCAAAAGAATTTTAGTACATTACGCTAAATGGACATCTCTAAAACTGCTGAAGTGATTCTAAAGATTTTTCCACTGAAAGCTACACTATGAGCTGTGAAAGCTAAAATTCATGTATATTATATAGTATAATTTACAGGAACACTCAAAATAATTTGTAAATAATGTCATAACTGTCTCCATCAGTGGCGTAGGAACTTTGTAAAAGTAGGGGGAGCTGGGGCGCACATTGTGGGGTTATAAATTGGGCTACAATTACTGCACTTTTTGTGGCATTATTGACCAGTTTTAACAGACAAATAACCTCTTCTAAAAAATTCGGAACATGATCTTAGAAATTATTTAATAAAAAATAATAATAATGAAATCAAGCTTTGATTCCAATTATATAGCGTGTTTACTCGCGTAATAGTCGACATTTATTGCCAATTTTTCATTGTGAAAGTGTAGGTGCGACTATTACGCGGTATAATGTACTTCACTGTATCTATAAATAGTACTTCACTCTCTAATGCTAAAACAATACTGGTACAGTAGAAGATCGATATACCGCAATTCTCCATAAACCGCATTAACACTGCGGATGTAAACAGAGAAAAGCACAATTAAGCTTCTTTTTTTTTTAATTGCTTTCCTAGGAAATTAATTTTGAGACATTAGATAAATCCCACAACATGCCAAGCTTAAAATAAACAATTATTCTCCCATGTATGCATTATGCATTATCAGCATAACAGCTGGCCGGCTGGTCGAAGAGGAAGAAACGTTTACTTTAAAAAAACCCTCAATTTTTCCCTCCACTACCGAACCACTCTCTTTCTCCCTCCTCTACCATTGACTTCCCAAATAGACGTTAATTTATTTAGTTATATTTCTCTTTGTAAATTAAAAACATTGATTTGTTTTATATTAAATCGTATGCAGTTACTTGGCTTCCTAAATCATACGTGTAGCATCACCAAAAGGTGTTTTTTTTTTTAATGTGTGTGTGTGTGTGGGGGGGGAATGCACATAGCATATTCTAAAGTAAAAATAGCCATGTTTCTTTAAGTTTGGCAAGAAAGGTTGTGCACAAAATGGAAAGTACTCAGTTTGCAAACCTGCATGAAGAAAACATTTTGAATATTTGGTAATTGATGATAAGTCACAAATTGTTAATCATTTGACCAGTGCTGAAATAATTTCCTCTGTTTCAAAACAAGAGGAAATCAATTCTGAAACAGAATCAAATGCTGGAGAGAAAGTTGAAAAACTTTTAGAATCTGAAGAAATTTCCATAAGAGATCAATATTTTAAATTCCTAGAAATACAAGACTGTGTAACCAAAGTAAAATTATTACCTGTTCAAAGGCTGCAAGTAAAGTTATTATTTGTTGAGAGATTGCAAATTCTAAAACAAATCAAAATTAATATATTGTTTAACAAATAAACTTTAATGCTTTTGGTAATTTCAATTTTTTTTTTTTTTCTGTAAATAAATAGATTCAATTTTTTTTTGTTTTTTAAAGTAGTATTTGTATTTTTAAAAAAGTTTTAAGCATTATATTTATGTGTTCCAGCTATATTTTAATATGTTTACTAGGGAAGTTTAATGATATAAGCAGGGATGTTAATTCTGCGCCGAGCTGCGCCGAAACACAAATTCTTGCGCCGAACTGCGCTTTTAGCCGATTTTTGCGCCGGTCTGCGCCGAATACGTCATTTTGACTCTTTCAGTGTGCGCCGAAACACAAATATTGCGCCGAACTGCGCTTTTAGCCGGTCTGCGCCGAATACGTCATTTTGACTCTTTGTTAAATTTTGGCCACGCTCATTTATCTTTTAAAGCGTGTATGGAAAGCTAGTTAGCAGTAAAGCAAGATTCAAACTGCGTACGAAAGCTGCATTCCGAAGCCATTCTACCCGCCCCGGATCGGACCAGTCGGGCTTTGTTAGTCACCTCAATCAGGGCCGGCCAGATAAGCAAACAAGTACCGTAATTTATGGAAGAAACGCCGCGGCGTTTATGAGTTTAAAAGTTAAAAAATAGTAAGTGCGGCGTTTACAATATTTTTAATTTTTTTTTAGCCGATCTTCAACGAAAAATTCGTTTCGTGATAATTTTCTCAAAAGATGGCGCCACCACCAACACGTACTCTTTAGCGTGCACAGATCACAGTGTAGCGAATCAGAATGCGAATCTACCCCATAGAAAAGAGGTTTGATCTTTGATCCAGTTTTGGAGAAAGTCAGAGCACCCTAAGATGGGTCCATGTCTCGTGCTCTGGAGTGGATGGCTGCATACATCCAACCGATGTCTCCTCAATTAAGTAAAAAGAAAAAAAAATAGAAGTAAATCTTTTACATCTACATTTTAGAACTATAATTAAATTTTAATGAAGTTTTGAATATATATTTTGAAGGGTTAAAGTTCTGTAAAATACCGCAAAAGTGCACTACCCTCTATTAAATGCACCCGTTTTTCACATGAACCTCTTTTGTTCTTAAAATACTGAATTTCAGCCAAAATTAGTCAATGTTGCGCACGGTGCGAGTTTAACCCTTCCCCCCCCCCCCCCCCCAAAAAAAAAAATAAATAAATAAAGTTAATCTGAAGGATTTTTTTTTTTTTTTCGCCGTGCGGCTTTGCACCCTGTGCACTCTATGGAATAAACACTGCCAACTAATTGGTATGCTCAAGAAATGCTGAGTGCTTTTAAAATAAATCCCAATGTTATAAATATAAAAAATAATAAATAAATACCATCAAGAGTTGTTGCACAACATTCAGTTTAAAGCAACAATTTGCTGAAGCAAGCTCATTACGTAATCAACAGCTGGCCATCCGCCGGGGGGGGGGGGGATGTTTACTTTTAACTGGAGACTCTTCTCACACATCGATTGCTGTTTTCATTTTAGTGGCGCCTGGTAGTCTATCCGAACTTTGTGCGGATGCAAGAAGGTTTTTAGAAGTTATTTTTTTATTTCTATAAATTCGCCTTTGTGAATATAAACATTGATATCTGATTATTTGAAAATAGAAATCGTAAGCTTCGTAAAATAGTGGCAAATACTTTAAACCGTTTATCTAATTTCTCCCGAAATATATCCGATCAACTTAATAGCTTTTTTAATAAATTAGGTCTAATAAGTAATGCAACATATTTTTTATTTATTTATTTTTTGTTAATTAAGAAATTATTTTAGAAAACATTGAATTTTATCTGGCATTGACTTCTGACCACAATCACCCCCCCCCCCCCACACACACACACATACACCAACGATCGCGGCTGCGGCGTTTTTGACGATTTTCTAGCTAACTAAGCTCATTTTCGTGGGTGCGGCGTTTCTTCCATAAATTACGGTAATCATCGCAACGGGCACCGTTTTTTGTTTATGAAGGGGCACGATTTGCTATTTGGAGATGAAACATTATGGACCAATTCGTTTTTCAACATGTACACATGCATTGTTTTTTTTTTTTTAAATTGATATTGTACCTTTTTGAGAAAGAAAAATGGAGGAAAATGTTTTTTTTGGTGCAAAATAAATCTGCTGTCTTTAAATGAAAACTTAAAGGAGAAATCAATACGCCTTTCATAACTTGTTATTCGAAAAGTTTTTATGTATTCACACTGTTTACAAAAGCGATTCATATGTTTTACCTTTTCGAGCTTAAAAAAAAAAAAGCCCCCTCCTCTGAAATGGGTAACGATCCGCCACAGCTCTATGTATATGTATTTTCCCGATTTGAACTGGCACTATTTTTTTCGGGCCCCACCACTGAAGCAGGTCACGAGCCGCCACTGGCTGTTATAGAAAGTGGACAGATTCTATTAACGGAAGGGAAGGATAGACTTGCAATACCATTAAAACTATTAGAAGAAAATGAAAAAGCTCAAGAAGAAATTAATAGAAATAAAAAAAAGAATAAATAGAAAACTAGATAACTTATGATACTTAATTTGTAATCTCATTATTAATTTATCATAATCTTAATTTTTAACTTCCCATAATTCTTAATTTCTCTCAACAGTCATTAAATATTTTTTGTTTACATTTGCTTTGTATATTGTGTTCAAGTATTATAGATGAATATGTAAATATTAGATGAGGTTAAATTACTGATACAAATCATATGCTATTAAAAGTACACACATTTAATTATTCTAACCATCAAATTTATTTTGTTTTCGATACTGCTTACCAATTACGTGTTGTTGTATAAGAGGTATAATATTTAGGTTTTCAAAAATCTCCATTTAGTACTACTTGTGATTTGTAATAGAACCAAAGAATGAGATAGAAGCTTTTGTTTTAAAATTTAGTTTTCATTTTATTTGTGCTCTCTTTTTCGAGAGGAAGACTTCCTAAATAATTCTGAAAAAGAAAAAAAAAAGGGACAGGGATTGGCAACCTGTGGCTCGCAAGCCGCATACAAATCATACTCATGGTTCTTGAGTAGGAAAAAAATGACTTAACCACAGAAAGGTTGCTGACTCCTGATATGTATTGTTTTTACCAAGTTGCTGATAGCATAGCCTGTATACACCCTTTTATTTCCCACAGCTTTCCTAAAGTGCTTTCAAATAGTGTTTTGCTTTTAGCAAATGGTGTTTGCTCGCAAACTTTGCTTTTCTTGTATGCATTTATTGTGTTCCTTAATCTTCAATTTTATGCTCCAAAATCATGTTAATTCTAATCTCGAATCTTAGTTTTCCTCTCGGAAACTATTTTTTTGTGCTCCCGAGGTGCTCCCAAATGGAATTTTTCTGCTCCCAAATAGAATTTTTCTGCTCCCAAATGGAATTTTTCTGCTCCCGAAGTGCTCCCAAATGAAATTTTTTCTGCTCCCGGGGTGCTCCCAAATCGAGTGTTGGAGTTAACATCCCTGTATAAGTGAATGATCCATATAACACAAAATTCTATATAATGCAAAACCTTGCGTTTCGAGGTTTGCATTATAAAGATATTCTACTCTATCAGAAAAATACATTATAATTAGAGGTACGTAAATTTCGTTTTTACGAAATACGTGAATTTATGCGAAATTTTCCTATATTTGAGAATGGATGAGAAATATAATCAATTTGTGAATCGATGCAAATTCATGTGAAAACTTCTTATTTTTGTCAATGGAATAAGAAAACGTAGGAAAATTCCAAACGGTTAGGTCGACGGACGCTAACTGGGTTTGAACAAGACACCTTAAGTCTCCCAGTCGAGAGCGCAAATGCGGTCGGCAACCAATGGTGCGAAAATTAAGTCAAAGAATCTGTCAAAAGTAAACGCAAGATTCAAAAAGCTTCATATCCTAACTGTTGCCGAAATCAAGGAAATTAATAAACGAATTAGAAAATTTAAGTTACCCACTTGCTCACCATTTGTGGAACAAATTAGAAGGCTTAAAAACAATTCTTGAACAACAAAGTCAGGGCATTTGGATCTAAACACAATGCTAAAAACTGCATCTGGAAAAACTTCCAATGAACTTCCCTTACATGGGAAATTAAACACAATAAATGAAATCTATTATCTCATTGGTCAATTATTTTTCCCATCTGTGGCTGCAAGTATGACCACCTTAAACTATATTACGCTAAAGCTTTTCAAAATTCGTTTCCTTCCAATTACTTCCTCAAAATGGGTTCATTGGTGGGTACACCGACTTTCATTGCTTTATGTTTGTTCTTGTGATTATGGCAACGCTACTCTAGGGCGATCTGCCAAGGATGGGGGTGCCTTGGTAGGAGGACTTTCTAAGGGGTTCTAATGCGTATTCACGTAACATCTGAAGAAAACCTACCAAAACTGAAGACCGTTAGACCGATACCCACGCGATGGGACCCGAACGCGGGACCTTCACACTTTGGCCGTCTATCATTTCCAGTGACATAACCACTGTGCCATGGTGTGGCCCTTCATCGCTTTATGCTGCAGTCAATGAATAGGAATAAAGATCCCAAAGTTAAGGATATATTGTGAGCCAATAAATACTCTTTTCCAAGCGTTACTGAAACAGCTTTACAGAGCACTTGGAGCCTACTGATAGCTTAGACACAGATCGCTTTTTAGTAATTGTCAAGTTGTCGTTACGGACAGAAGAACAACTCTAGAACAGTCAAATGTTTTGAAATTGCAGCAATGCTTTTAATTAACATTGAATATAAATTTTAAGTGTATAAAAATTTCGAATTTTTATTTATGAAATTTCCCTACCTCTAATTATAATAAAATTAAAAACTTACTAAATATTTACAGATTACATGCTGCTTATGAATACTCTGTTCGTCAGTTGCACAAAAAAATAAAGGCATTTTTCTTCTTATGGTAATATTTTTATAGACATAAAATTCGCAAATAATCTTTGAGAAAATTTTGACTAAGAATTCTAATAACATAATTTATAATAAATCTCTTTACTGAAGGCATCAGTAGCGCTATAGTTGGGAAGAGTACAGCTGATAATTTTCTATTTTCTAAATGAAGATCAAATACGTGACTGCGACTTTTATGCAGGGAAAATATTTTGATGAGTTTTTCTTCTTCAAAACAGGGATGCGACCTTCCTTTGGGCCCGGGTTCGACTCCCGGCTTTGGGTGTGGATGTAAAATTGTCCGTCCTTGTGCTGTAAATTGTACTTTGCAATAAAAAAAATGTTTGAACTTGTACTTCGGAACAACTGAGATGAAAGCCATATAAGTGCTATAGATCTCGAAAAACTGTGCCTTTCAAGTTTCAAATTTCAGCGATGCGACTATTACGCGAGGACGATAGTTATGCGAGTAAACACGGTAATAGAAGCATATAAAAAGATCATCAGCTCTTTAATGCAGTTCAAGTTATTTTTATAAAACAAGATATACTTAATACATAACTTTAGCCCCACCGTGGCCGAGTGGATAAGACACTCAAAATGGTAGACGGCTGAAATGTGAAGATCTCAGGTCGAGCCCCGTCATGTGGCTGTCGATCTAATGGTCTGGAGTTTTGGTCTGTTTTCTCCAGATGTAACGTGAATAAGCGTTAGAATCCCGTAGAAAGTCCTCCATCCAAGGCACAAACCATCCTAAGCAGATATCCCTGGCGCATCGTTGTCATAAACATCACACTCAGGGGCGTAGCCAGAAATTTTTCATGGGGGGGGGGTTACGACTACTACAACTCATATATATGTATAGGTGTGTGTGATAATGTAGTGAAAAGTATACATTTTGCATGGCAAAAAATTCCTCATGGGGGGGGTTATGACCCCCCTAACCCCCCCCGTGGCTACGTCCCTGATCACACTTGATACATAATTTTAGTTAGTGTTTCCCCTGTAGTAACTGGAGAATTAATAGTTCTAAAAACATGTCTTCCATTCTCCATAAATATTTCGTCATGTATCCAATACAGGAATACATATTGTTATTGTGACCACGTATATCGGATTTGTGTGCTTGGCTCGTCAGAAGTGCTTATAATTTAAAGAATATTGAAATTTGAAGAAAAACTGAAATATATAAAATGTGTGTAAAGAACATAAATTGTATCTTACAACTAATCACATAAAAATTCTGGAAACTAAAAACCAATTTACTAAAAATGGAAATCAGTTTACCTTGAGTGAGAGTTTTTTATTTTATAAATATTTAAATCAGTATTCTATCATTATTATTATTATTTGGTAATTCTCTAATCTAATGATTATCAATCTTTGGATTGCTACCTCAAATAGGGTTGCAAAAAATAACCCTGGGGTTACAAGGTGGATTTAAACGACATCGAAAGGTACCGAAATATTTTTCCTCTAAAAACAGGTTTACGTTGAATAAAAGTGTCTTCAACAGAATGAACTATTTCCTTTCAAAACAAATTTAAGTTTAAGGTTCAGTGGTTTAGGTATGTTTTAATGTGCGAAGTGTAGATAGTTAAAAGTTTTAAATGTACTGAGTTATGTTATCATAATTCCTATATGCTTTGGGCAAGCTGGTACCAGCAAAATAAATTAGTTTCACGCGAACTTATTTACTAATTTTCTACGAACCAGTCGAAGCAGACTATTTTTTGATTTTACCAAAATGTAAAAGTAAAGAAAAAAAAAAAAGTTTAATAGATTTTTCCAGATTTTTTTTTTCAGTTATGAATATTAGCTTTAAAATGTAACTTTTGGTTAAAAAATATAATCTTAAAAGGGGGGCCTCAAACTCGGAGACCACCCCGGGCCTCACTTAACGTTAGTCCGCCACTGGTCTGAATCATTTAATAAACTTGTCAAACATGGCAACCTAGACAGCTAAATTCTCCCTCTTTCCACTGCAGGGTTACAATTGCGAAATGGCGAGAACAAAATGAGCCTTTTGCAATAGGTTTTTTATCGATATCTCCTAAAATAATTGGAATTTAAAAAAAATCGCTTCGAGGTATGTCGAGACCCGTCCTGGAGAATTTCCATACAAAATTTGGTAGGTCTAGGATCACCTGTCTAGGAGCTAGGCGAGACACAGACAAACTAAGTAACTAACTAACATATTACACTTTGCTTTATATATATAGATTTCATCGACATCTTAGCTTTAATGGAATGCTTTGAAGCTATAAACATAATTTTCTTGAAGATCATCCAGGGTGGATAGATTTTTACTTTACTAACTTTAGATACTTTTATAAAATTATATTATTTACAAATCATTTTAAAGTTTAATTTCATGAACATCAAAATTACTACCTTTTTATATAAGTAGAACCCCGATTCATCACAATGACTCTATAACAAATACTAATTTGTTACAAATTAAATAAATAGAAGATGAAAATTAGGTGATGCTTATTTTAAAAAAATCAGTATTTTATGTTGGGTTTTTCATCATTTTTTTAATTTAAACAGTAAATTTTCACGATTTACAATACTTTTCTTGACCTTTTCTGTGATTTTATGTTTGTATAAAAAAGTTCATGCAGTTTCAAATACCATTATTGCTTCAAACTTCGTACTAGTGTACAATCTCTTCTTCAGTGGCAAGAATATTATCCTCTGCTTTGGCATTATTTTCATTTTTTGCATTATCATACCTTTCTTCCATGTTTAAGATACCACATGCCTCAACTTTTTGATTAATGGAAAAAATTATTAAACTTCACACTATATGGAACCCCTTCAATACGCAACTATTGTTCATCTGATTATCATCAGACCAAGAATTCATACGAAGGAACAATTACAGTTTGTATGCCATATGGATCCCCTTAACCTTCAATTTCGTTCTAGCCAGGAGAAAAATTTTACAATGCTGAAAGTGGGAAAGTCAATTTATGACGAACAATACATGCGAGTTCCTTTAATGTCATTCAAATACAATTTGTGCAGGGACCACAGAAATAAAACGATCAATACGGGAAAACGATGAATGCAGGAACGATAGATTAGGGTTTCACTGTATTAACTACTCACAATCGTTTAAAAAATAGGTAGCAATCGTAATTGATATCAATGAAATAAAAAGAAAGAAGGAAAACAAAGAAGTGCTGTATATCTACATTTTAGAACTATAATTAAATTTTAATGAAGGTTTTAATATAGATTTTGATGGGTGTAAAGTTCCTTAAAATACTGCAAAATCTCATTGCCCGCAATTAAACACACCCGTTTTTCCCCATAAATTTAAAATACTGAATCTCGGCCCAAACTACTCTAGGTTGCCCCCGGTATGAGTTTAACACTCCACACACGCACACAAAAAAAAAAGTTCATCTATACAGTAGAAGACCCAAAATCCGCACAGCTTGGTTCCAGACCTTGTGCAGATTTTGGGTCATCATAGGAAATTTATTCTATTTCCCTCAACGCACCCAGAAAAAAAGAAACAATAAAGATCAAGAGAAACAAATCATGATACTTATAATCAGAATCATAATATAAAAATACAGACGGATAATACAATATACAAAATTATGAGATTATAGTACAACTTACTTAACCATGTATATTCAATAGTAGTTTACGACTTTGGGATGTTCTAATTATAGGTTGTTTTTTTTTTTTATTATTTCCTGTTTTGTAACACAGCTTTGCTGCTCTACAAATCGGAGATATTTCTTTCTCAGAGCCTAACCCTCATTAAATGTTATTTTATCAACTTTTCGATCATCCTCACTTGTTCCTGTGTCATCTGACCATAATTGAGTATTAATTATGTCACTGTCAGTCATTTGAAGGATACCAATGCTACCATAAGAGCTCACAAACTCTTAAAATATTTTTTTCAAGTGGGAATAGCTTATTTAGTTTTACTTTGTGGTTATAGTGTAGTTTTCTGAACTTGCAGCTGGCAGGGCAGATTTCATTGTTTACATTGAACAGACAGTGCGGATTTTAGAGCCTTGCGGATTTTTGGGTCTTCTACTGTATGTTATTTGTGTTTTTTCACCGTGCAGCTTTGCACCATGTGTAGGAGCACTGTACCGAATAAACACTGCCTTATGCTATGATTACACTAAAAGTCAAGTTAACTAATTGGCATATTAGAAAATGCTGAGTGCTTGTAAAATAAATATCCCAATGTTATAAATATCAAAAGTAATAAATAAATGGAAACATGAAGAGTTATCACACAACATTCAAAGTTTAAAACAAAAAATTTGCTGAAGCAAGTTCATTACGTAGTCAACAGCTGGCCATCCGGAAAAAAATGTTTATTTTAACTGGAGCCTCTTTCACTTTCTCCCCCCTCCTCACACTTTGCTCTTTCATTATAAAGGTGTGGCGAACCTTTATGGATCAACGTGCCATTTTTCTAAAGAAATGTTTAATAAGGCCAGAGACATGCCGTCAAATAATTTTTACTTAGTGACCATTCGATCGTGATACTTCATGGTGAACTTTAAATTAAAATGCAAATTATTTTGATCGGTGGCGTGCCCAAAATATTGTGTTGCATGCCACTGGTTCGCCACCCCTGTGCTAGACTATCCGAACTTTTTTACGAGTTATTTATTTATTCCTATAAATTCACCTTTGGGAATACAAACATTGATATGTTTTATATGAAATCGAACACTGATTATTTGAAAATGGAAACCGTAAGCTTTATAAAATAGCAGTAAATACTTTAAAACATTCTATGGGAAGGGGAAAATAGGAGATATTTTTTGCCATTTATCCACCCTCTCCAGAAATGTATCCAAGTGCGGCATTTATGTTTCTTTTTTTTTTTTTTTTTTTTTTTTTTTTTTCCCCGCGGAAGGAGGGGGGGGGGGGGGTATCGCTTGTGCAGTGTTTCTGATGATTTTCTAGTTTATTAAGCTCATTTTGGTGGGTGCGGTGTTTCTTCCATAAATTGCATTACTTTTTTTCATGTAAGCAGTGCTATCCGTAACTAAAAGTAGGGTACGTACATAAGTGCACTCATTTTTTTAAAACAAAAAATACAAAATACTAGCCGCCAGCTTTTATATTTCATTTGACTGGGTGACTGTCTGTCGTTTTCTCTTTTGGGGGGGGGGGGGTTCTTTGTGCGTGCATGGCCAAATGCACAAAATACTCGAAATAAAAGACTTGAGCCGAAATTGAATTCAAGATATCTTTTCTTAAAAGTTTCTGACAAATGCAGAATTTTGTTAAC
The DNA here is from genome assembly GCA_038373885.1 of Cheiracanthium punctorium. Classification (NCBI taxonomy): domain Eukaryota; kingdom Metazoa; phylum Arthropoda; class Arachnida; order Araneae; family Cheiracanthiidae; genus Cheiracanthium; species Cheiracanthium punctorium. Next base: position 46,822 of record JAWZYV010014938.1, on the reverse strand, counting down.
CCTTTAACGTGCAGTGATCCGGCTCTGGGAACACCAAACTCTGACATTTTGACTGTTGCCAGTCACGAAGAATATATTTGATTTCTATAAAAATAGTTGCGGGTGACAGAGCTCCATGAGAATCCTTTACTTTTTAGCATGTCATTTCCCATAAAAAAATCATCACGATTATTTTTAACACTGCTGCTGAAAAATGGAAGAATGCAAGAACAGCTGAGGCATTGCCCAATGCTGAAAAAAGGGCAGCCGTTGCCATCGCTCGACTTAACTACCATCAAGATGGCGGACGATCGAAACGTTCATCGCGGGCCACAGATCTAGAGACCCTTTTTTGACGACAGCTGCCTGTGCCGCGCCACCTTGCTGGTAGTTTAGTCGAGCGATGACAACGCCTGCCCTTTTTTCAGCATTGGGAAAGGGTTGCGCCTCAAAGGGTTAAAAAAATAATTAAATAAAAAGCTGCATTGCGGTTGTCGCTTCTTGAGCGAACATTCATTTTATACAAAGCACATGAAACAAAGAGTTGCGTGCCAGATTTGACTTAGATAATTTGTTTTGGGTTGCCCACCTTTTCCTCGAATAGAAAACATCAGCCAACTGAGGAAATCTTCTTTTTTTTTTTTTTTTTTAAATATATAAAAATGAAATCATTTAATTTTTACTTGGCAGAAATGCAAAGCTAACTTATCTTTGAAGTCTCCCGTATTTGAAATTTCAATTATTTTAATGAACTTATCCATATTAAAAACTTGTACTTTGCTGGTGGTCTTTTTTTTTTTTTTTTTTTTTTCCCCGGGGTATGGGAAACTTTCTCCTTTTTCCAGACATCTGTAGTGTCTGTCCTTCAGAAATTCTGAAATGGTTTGATCGTCTTTCTTCATGAAACTTGCTTCTTGAGCAATGGCATGTTCTAATATTAGTCCATGGGCGTTGGCAGCATAGGGCTAGGGGGAGCACTTGCCTCCCCTGGATTTTTGTGTACTGTTTTTTTCCTAATTTTTTTGTCATTGACAACATACGTAATCTTTGCCCCCTTCCCCCTGGAAAACTTTTCACCGATGCCCATGCATAAAGCTTCTAAAAGCATACACCTAAGGCCTGCTCTTTCATAAATGTGTACAATTATAAAATGCGCAGACCGATGCAATGGTAAATTAGTAAAAATATGAAGCAAAACATTTAACATTTTCCCTAACCATAGTGTGAAGGGCCATTTTCAATACTTAAACACATAAAAAATTACTTGTGAAATTCTCTTTAACAAGAACATGTATCCTCACTTGCTATCTAAAAAGTGAAAATGGAGATCAAAATTAGCAGATTTCAATCAACATGTTTCATTAAATTAAATGTATTTTGCATGCCCACTTGAAATAACGAATTGGGTTTTTTCAAGTGGGCTTTAAAAAACCACCCGGGTTTTTTTTCAGGTTGAGCAAAATCATAACAACACTGATCTTTAATTTCCTTTCGAGCAAGCCTGGATACAAATACTGCTAAGAAGTTTTCTTGGTGGACATTCTTTTTCATACATATAATGTGCTTGTAAGTGTGATCATAATAAAATGTAACACACATGCATTGTTTAATAATGATTGCATGTATCCTTCTTGTTCTGTTTTACAGCACAGAATCTCATGAAAATCTTAATACATTGAAAATAGTGTTGAGTGCCCCCTCTGAATATAAAAAGAGAGAATTATAAGCTTACATAAAAAAGTAAGGGGATGGCATCCCCCTTTGGCTTTACCATTGCTGCAGGCTAGCAAAATAGAACATATTGTCCTTGAATTTGCATTGTGATTAAGGCAAAACTATACAAGGGCTATTTGACTAGGGGTGTGCCTTGGAAGGAAGACTTTTTATAAGGGGTTCTAATGCATATTTACAATATATCTAGAGAAGATGCCCCAAAACTCCAGGCCGTTAAATCAATAGCCATGCAGCAGGCCCAACCTAGGACCTTCACACTTCGGCCATCTAACGTGTTAACTGTCTTATCCATTCGGCCATGGTCAGCCTGGCCTTGAATTTTAACCCGGGGCTTATTTGTGGATTAAGGCCGATTGACTGCACTAGGGTCCTAGGCCTATAGGGGGAATGCCTTCCGTGGGGGACTTCCTAAGGGATCCTAGCCAGTATTTATAAGGTTTTGCATAAAACCACAGAAAACTCTGAACGGTTAGGTCAACAGGCGCGACCAGGGTTTGAACCTGACACCTCCCGCCTTTCAGTTTCGAGAGCAGAACCTCTCAGCCACTGGTGGGGCTATCATGAACTATTAAAAACTTATTACTGGGATTTTAGCTCATCTTTAATGTTTCCTTTATAAATATAGTCTACTCATTCATAAATTTTTATAGTTGATACCCCCAAAAGATGTTTGCAACTGAGTCTCTTCAGATGAAAGGCTAGCTCTGATGATGGTACATTTACCCATTGAATAAAGGTTGTGCTCAATAGATCAGGAAATATTTTTATTTTTAAAAAAAATGTGTCCACTTAGATTAAGGGTCATGATACTATTTACAGGGTGTCTACCAAATTTCTCAAAGTCAATTTCCCGACTTTTGGGAGGACACGGGAAAAATATTCCTGACCAATGCATTTTACTTTGGGAAATTGTACAATGCCCCTTCCCTTGTCTTTATTTTTGCATATTTTGTACAACTTCTTGAAATCAATTTTAACTGAAGTATACAGGATTAACCTTTCATCAATTGAGAAAACAGAAGTAATCGCAGGCCATAAGTTACCAAGTAAGCTAATTTGTCTTTTACCCTCTCGTCATGATTGATGAGCCCTCGTTTTTCCCTCCTCATATAAACACATCGCTTGATGCTTTCGCGGTCCGAAAAATGCGTTGCAGTTGTTTTCGGTTTCTAGTCTGACAATTAGAGAGAAAGGGTAAAAAACGGGGAAAAAAAATGATTCTTTTGGTGAATTTACCGGACCCATTATCCAATTTCCCGTTTTTTTTCCAGATTTTCCGGAGCGATAGACACCCTGATTTAGCTACAATAATAGAAAGCTATTACTCAATGCTCAGTTTCTAGTTTTTTTAACCGCATATATTTGTACTAGTGAGCCATTTACATTTTTACATTGCCATTTTAAATTTTGCTATCTGTAAGTTTCGGCAGTGAAAATTGTCAATTTACTGTGATTGACAAGTACAAAAAGTAGGCTTGTATGAAGGCGTATTTAAAGATATATTTTTTTCTACAAATAAAAATTTAGCTAGTTTACCTATCGATAAACATAAGCAATATTTTATAAGCATATTATTTGTAAATTAAGTTACTGTAAGTTTTATATATATTTATTATGTATAATTCCAGGTGAAACTTACAACAGAGGTTACTTTCAAAAGAGCAAAGAAACTTTATAATGATGCACACAATAAGTGGAAGCATGAAGTTCTTGAGTCAGAAAGAAAGGTGCAACTTTACAAAAATCTTGGTATAAAGAAAATTATCTATCCAGAATCTAGAGTAGAATGGTACGGTTGCAACAAGAACTCAAATCGTTGCTTTGGCACTGTAATTAACGATATGCCAGAGTATTTATTTCAAGAACGATGGACACCACCATGCTGTTTAGAAAACTTGCGTCTTACCGCACGTTACGTGTTTGGAATTTTAGAAAAATGCAATGTAAGATATTGGCTAGAAGGAGGAAGTCTGTTGGGGGCAGTGCGAACTGGTGATATAATTCCATGGGACTATGATGTTGATATTGGCATTTATAAAGAAGATATAATGAAATGTGAATGGCTGAAAAATTCTTTACACCAATCAATTGTGGACACACAGGGATTTGTGTGGGAAAAAGCAAGAGAAGGGGACTTCATTAGGGTGCAGTTCAGCCAGTCCAATCATTTGCATGTTGACATATTTCCTTTTTATTCAAAAAATGGTACAATGACCAAAGACACTTGGTTTATCAGCCACAGACAAGATACAGAGTTTCCAGAACATTATCTAAAGCCACTCTATAAGATAAAATTTGTAGGTGTGCAAGCATCAGCACCTAATAATTATAGAGCATTTTTAGAAATGAAGTTTGGAAAAGGTGTCATAGAAAATCCTGAATATCCAAATCCAAAACTGATGAAATTTCAAAAGAAAAAAACATTTTTTAAATATTAGTTTTAATCATTGAACTTATATATTACACGTCTCAATCAGGTTTTTTTTGCAGTGTTATAAAAATAGATTTTTCGGGTGCAAAAAATATGTTATGATGCTTTTATAAGAGTTTAAGAAATTGTTAACTTCATAAGATAAGCTGAACATACTTTGTTACGAAAAATTAAATAATCTAAGATATAAACAGTTGAAACTTGATAAGAAATAGTTCTAGTCATCACAGATTATCTCCAACCATTTTTTAATTAAAATGATTTGCTAGGCAATGCTGGTCATTTTATATATTAATTATCTAAATTTATGTAGTTCTAAATAAATTTTCTTTCATTATTTTTAGTTTAGTGCATTCATTTTGATAGTTTTGGCTCACAATTTTTAATTACTTAATTTATCTTGTATGTTGTATTCACCAGTTAAGTATTAAATTTGGCTGCAATAGTCACCTAAAGGAAATTTTGAAAGAGTCAAACTATACTATCAGTGAGAAATTGAGCTCTACCTATTCAAAAGTTTGTTCTCTACAATGTAGAGATGATTTTTACTTTTTTCCTAAATTTGGTAAAAAGTTAAACCTAATATTTTACAATGGAAATTTTAGATTCACTACTCCTATTCTAATTACTGATTTACATGCCAACTTTGATTTTATTTGACACATAAAATTTTAGATGCTAAAACATACCAACATGTCCCAGGCATGACTACCTTTGACAAAATATCACCAAATCTGGCACGTAAATAACACTTCTAAGCTGGACATAACTTGATAAATACTTCCTATATTTGGCGATTTCTATCCAAACCATAATTTTATCCAATGAGACTATAATAAAGATTCATTACATCGTTTCAAATAACTTATTTACATGCAACAGAATCAGAATGTAAACTTTGATTATTTAATGTGTTGAAAATTAATTTTAGAATTATTTAAACCTTAGAAAATTAGATCCCCCAAAATTCAAAACACCAACTGAAAAACATTACCACTCGTTAGGCATTTTGAAATTTAACGTTTAAAAATCTTTTGGATGTCTCTTAAATGTTTGTGTTTTAAATGTTTTTTCAAAAAATGTAAACTATTCTACTCATTTTAGTATTTAAATAAAGAAGACTTGGAAGATGGTGAGAAGTTTAACAATATTAATTAAAAGGCGAGAAGAGAAAAAAATATATATAGTATATCACCTGTACATTTTTATAGCATTTTAAGCAAGAAAGATAAATCATGCCAAACGCATAGATTATAAAACACTTTCCAACACAAAAATGTTTTTGCAAGAAATTTGGCGATTATTTTCCTTAAAACTGGAGAGATTGGAGATAAGACAATGTTGTATTATCACTATAAATGGAATTTTATGAGACCCCGTAAAAAATCTTTAATTTTTTTTTCCACGTTTAACTGAAGAATATAAAAATTTTATACTCATTGTCTTGTGCTAGAAATGTATTAGTGTCTCTCAAATGATTTCAGTGCCAAGCGTCACTGAGATTTTAGTGCGAAGGAAGCCAGTGAGAAACAGGATTCTCTTCGAATAAGATTTATTAAGATGGCTAGCCAACTGGTCGCTGGAGGCAGCTGGTAGCTTAATATAATCAGATTAGATATTTTTCGAGGTACTTATGTATTATCCCGGCGGTCCGCCAAGACTGGCAATTTTTCGCCAAGATAAATGCCGGACTAATGAAATTATTTATGGTTCGGAATATTATTTTCGACAGCTTGCGAGGAAATTTGAGGAAAAAACAGTTTGGCGTTAATGACCGGATAATACGTAATGCCGGGATAATACGTAAGTACCTCTCTCGATTTATCTCCGAATAATGAAAATATCGCCAAGTTTGGTTAATTTTTCAAAACATTTTTTTCACATCCTATTTGGCAATTTATCGCAAAAGTCGTCAATATTGGCGACACTTTTGAAGGCACTCGATGATCGTCGGATTTTTAGCTAATCATATTGTAGGATAGTATTATATGCTTTAAATAGGTGTCTGTCTCAAAACTGCCACTTACTGCATTGTATTGAAATTATTTTGAGTGCTTCTGTAGAAAAACTATTAACTATACAGACATTATTTTCGATGGAAAGCTTCATCTTGTAATACTTAATAACATATATCAATTTTGTTTCATTTCAAATAGCAGAATATCTCTAAAACTAGAAGTCAAAGCCCGTTGTGAAGGTAATTACAACAGGTGCTAGAAAAAACATTTGACGAAAGTATGTCTACACTCAATATATTTAATCTTCGTCTACCTAAAATAATAATTACCTAAAATAATTTGGAAACGTGAGGAATCGAAAGATTCCTTTTTGTGTACACAGCTATTCTCATAACCATGCAGACGATTTATTTGTGAAAAAAAAATTAATAAACTGCGTAATCTGGAAACAATATTTTAAAAGATTTTTTAGAAAGTGATTCCATCAACCTTTCAAGTTATTAGGCAAGTTGGTGTGTATAGGCTGATGAATTTTATTTTTCACCAACTATGCGAAAAATTCATCAGCCTATACACTCCAACTTGCCTAATATTTTAAAAGAATTTGAGTCCCAATTGTATGACGTCATATTCACTTGAAATAGGTAATCTTGTCACACAAAGGACTCACTTTTTTGCCTATCGGAAATAAAATGGTTCTGAAAAAAGCGAAAAATCGCTTAAAAGTGAGGGAACTGGTGGATATTCAAATTTTTAAAGTAGCGCAGATTGTTTTCTATATTTTTATACATAATTATGAGAAATTTCAAGTGGATCGTACAAACAGTGAAGAAGTTATAAGGCTTTTTGTGTTAACTTTGTAATCATTTTGCAGTAATGGCAGAAAAAGTTTTATCTTAAGTCAGGGATCAGCGTAACTGTATAGTAAGACTATACGCTTTAAAGAAAATCTTCCCATAGAACGCAATGTATTTCGAGTATTTTGAGTGCTCCTGTAGAAAAACTATAAATGCTACATATGCCATATTCAATAGGGTACATGGTACAGTAGACAAGAATAACATATTTAAATTTCGTAGAAATCGATGCATATTTACGGAAGTTAGAGCACGGACGGACAGACCGAAATCAAACACTTTTCAACCTTGTTGGAAAGTGTTAAAAAGGCTTTCTAATAGTGAAAATTCAAGAAGTTCACAAACTAAATATGTACTCTAGATTGACATAGTATTTGACAAATATGTGGTAATGAGTTAACCAAGTCTTACAAATAATAAATTAAATTTATTAAGACTGACAAAAGCAGGGATTATGAATTCAACGTAGTTGTATATTGCACATTTAAGAGTACTAAAAGCACACCTACTTTCTGTTCTAGATCTGTGCTGCTTTTAATTGATCATTTGAATACTAAAATGTCAGCAAATGAATCCCAGAAGTTATTCTTTTGCAGTGTTTGTAAATTTAAAGATCCAAAGTGAAAGCTAATGTTGTTTAAATGTTTTTCTGTGCATTTTGAACTGTAAAATCCCCTCCTCTTTTTTGATCCGCATAACATTCTAGTTGAATTAACCACCTTAATTAATGATAAGATTTTTAATTGGAGCTCAAATGTATTGATTGGCACAATCCTACTTTATGTCTTTAGCTCTTCAATGTAACTATAATATAGCATATATTTCTTTTAATAATTACTTTATACTATTTTTGAGGGATTCTTTTTGAAAAATAATAATTAGAAACATGAATAAAATAATGCTTACAGTTATGTGGTTAACATTATTTAATTAATGCTTTAAGAATATGAGATTATGAGCACTAGAAAGTTGCTTAGCTATTATGTTTTAAGGGGGGGGGGAGAGAAAAACACACATAGGAATTTGGTTGTACCAATATTTTATTTTTTAAAGCAGTACATAAATTTAAATAAATGTTATTACAAAGATTTTAGCATTTACATCTAACAAACTGAAGTGATGAAGACCTGGGGGAAAAAAAAAAAAAAAATATATATATATATATAACACTTAAAACTCAATTGTGTAACAAGATTTAAACTCTTCAAAATATAGATTTGTTACAAATACTTTTTAATTAACAAATAATTAATCAAAGTAGAACAAACTAAATAATCAGAATTTTCAATATAACACAATGACTAATCAATTACATACAAAAAGAAAAAAAAAAAAACCTTTCCTTTACCTAAATATTTTAACAATTCTTGACTTTTTTGAAAAGCTGATTGCATATTGATTAACATTAGTATCTTCTAACACTTGACTTACAGGGCTGACAGAATACATAATGAAATGCAAATGAATTCATGCACTTAGTCTTTCACTCATCTGCCAGAAATTAACACACAGCATAAGATATGCATGCACACCCATTTGCTTCTGTTATCAAGAATGCAAGAATACCATCTTCTGTTCTTGGGCAATATGAGCTTGAATACAAGTAATGTTAAGTAATATAATGCATATGCACACTGCTAGAATAGCATAGCAAGGGGTCAATGCAAGCGAAAATTGGGTCTGTTTTGCACACGCCCTTCACAAAATTACAATTGATTAAAACAGCCTCTTCACAAAATTACAATTGATTAAAACAGCCCCTTCACAAAATTACAATTGATTAAAACAGACCCTTCACAGAAATACAATAGACTACACAACCTCTTCACAAAAATACATTTGATTAAAATGGCCCTTCATTGGCATTGTATCCTACATTTTAATCTGTTTTATCAATTATTTTTTTTAAAAAAGGAACTTTTCAAAACTGGTATGAAAATTCACAAAAATAAGTGTCGAAATTCACAAAATTAAGTACCGGCATTCATAAAAATAAGCAATTTTCACAAAAATGAGACCCTGGAAAAAATTCCTGGATCTACTCTGCATAGTTGATCATTAAAAAAAGAAAATAAAATGTAATCATGATCTAAAAAATTTCTTGAAATCTATTACAAATGTTACTAATTTTTCTATCTTGAAGATTGAAGGCAAACAGTACATAACAGTAAATTCAAAAACCGTAACTAAAGGTGATAATTTTTGTTTATTTGGTAGGGAGGGGGGATTGATATAGGGATCAGCTGTTTTCTTGTGTTCTAAAATATCTAATATTTAAAATGCTTTACAGGTGCTTACATTATAAACTTTGTTCTAGGTTGTTGAAAAATGCACCATTGTTTTTAAAAGGGTTATTAATGTGGTTCTAGAAAAGATTCCAAGTGTCCAATCTAAACGATGCATTTTCATACTTCACATGTCAATTCTTAAGTTTTAAATGTATTACCCCCCCCCCCCCCAGTATTTTATTTTCTTCCAGTTTATTAATACTACAAACACAATTTCTTAATATGCTTTCAGGAAACTTAAACAAATGGATAATACCAATAAGTAATATCTAGTGATTGATTGAATTTTAATCAGAAAGACAAATTTACATTTTAATTAGAGGAGAATGGCTGAACTTGACAATACATATTTTCCGCAGATATCTTCAAAAATAGTTTCTGTATAAAGATAAATCACAAGATTTCATTTGGCTCAGTTGTTGAATCTCTAGTAAAATAATATATTGATGTCACATTTACTTTGTTAAAATAGTCTTCCATTTTGGTTCAATTTTCTTTCTCAAACAACTTATAGCATTTCACATTATGAAACTAAACATATTACAGGGTGTTTACTAGATTTAAGAAGTGTCATTTCTTGAAATATCATAACAGCAAATAATGATAATAAAGAACCTAAGCTATATTTTAAAAACATTGCCAAATGAGTATGTGATGATTTAGCTTTTTCACATATCAAAAAAAAAAAAAAAAAAAAAAAACCAATATCAGGATTTTAAACAAATTTTTTTATATATATATATATTTGACCCTTTTTAAAATTTCATGGCCTCCTTTCTAACCTTTTCTTAGTGACCTTCTTGACCCGATAAGTATACATCTTGTATAAAGGTATTGTAAGAATTTTTTTTTTTTTTTGAAATTGCTCAAACACAAGAATAATTTTAACCCATAGGCGGAAGATTATTGTAAAAGTTAATTAAATAGAATAACTTTTTCTAGAAATTAAGTAACTTACTGAGTAATGCTATTTTTATTCAAGACTAGGAGGATCTGGTAAAACCCCTGCTTTTTCCATTGCTGCATAATGTTCTTCAGCATCATAAGTTCTGCAAATTAGAAAAAAAAATATATATATATATATATAAATAACGGTTGAAAAACAAGAGCACCAATTTACACAGTTTACAGAAAAAGTAAACACAAATTCTGCTAATAATTAAGATCACTCATTATTTAATATTGCTGTCAATATATTTTTCTTCAGTAAACAAGATAATTCAATTTTGTTTCCATTGCTTAAAAATGCCATTTGACAGAATATTTACAAGACTTGTGATAATACTGTACATGCTGCTTTCACATTTTATGTTTTGTTGGTTTCTAAACAAAATGGTTATAAATAATTAAAAGTTTGTAAAATAACATACACACACACACAAACAAAACTTATCCACAAACTGATCATTTTGGGTGGTACAAATGGTTCACCCTTTTTGCAAAACTGTCCTACCAACTTTATGAGCAGTATGGTTAGAAATGAAAAGCTAGTACCACCCAAAAAGACACTTTTGTCAAGAAGTACCTTTTTATGTATGTTATTTTACAATGTCTTTAGTAGCCAAAAAGTGTATGAAAATGCCTTTTTACTTTCCGAACACGTACCATGTAAGGAAAGTATTGTAATCATGAAAAAATTCGACTTCGAGATTTTGGTGTTTTTACACGTTTTGAGGGTTTCTGAATCCATTTATGCTATTTTTATGAGATGTATGTATGTATGTGTGTGTGTGTGTGTGTGTGTATGTGAGTGAACACGATAGCTCCTGAACGGAGCATTCGATTGAGCTCAAATTGGATATATATGTCATAAACCACCGTCGCAAGACCGGTATTGATTTTGGTGTGTATAGGACTTATAGTTTTTCTACAGGGCTATGACAAAGATTTCTTTTACATTATGGCCTATGGGGGGAATTTCTTGAAAGTGCGCTAGCGTTTAAACGGTAGATTCGATTGAGTTCAAATTGGGTATATATGTTATAAACCACCGTTGCAAGACCGGTATTGATTTTGGTGTGTATAGGACTTATAGTTCTCCTACAGGGCTACGACAAAACTTTCTTTTATGTTATGGCATAATGGCATATGGGGAGAAATTCTTGAAAGTGCGCAAGCGTTTAAACGGTGCATTCGATTGAGTTTCAATTTGGTATATGTTTGAATTATTCATCGATTAAAATTTATTTAAGTGCTTGGTAATGATCTCAATCGTAAGTGTTCGGAAAGTCGAGTGGAGTCACTCCAGATTTTTTTTAATATCCCAAAAAGTTGCTTAAGTCGCCTTTTTAGACACGCTGGACAGCCTGCTAAAGCATGTCCTTTCTAAATAAGAAGATATATTAGGGGGGCTTTCCATTTATTTATTTTTTTAATGTCCAGGCTTTGTTCAGAAGGGATGAAAGGAAAATTTTAATTTGAAATATGAACAAAAATATGAGTACTACTTAAAGAACACAAGATTTATTGCCATCATGAATTCCCTTATGTCCAATGAACTATTACATAAATTTCAGTGTTTACATATCTAAAAATTATAGTGGATTCTAGATTTAACTAGATTCAACTATTTTTATAATAAATTTCACTGTTATTTACTAATAATAACAGGGGACATTCTGAATAGCAGTTCAACATTTTTGAACATTAGTTTGAATTAATTTTATTCTAAAGATTCGAGTTTAGTTTTGGAATTTTTGAAATATTTGATAAAGTCCAAACAAGAACTAAAAAATCTGATCTTTTGATTCGGTATTCTCCAATTATAAATTATATCTAAAATATAAATATTAATTTATGCCTACAAACTGGTATTAAAAAATAATTTTTGTACTTATAGATTAGTACATTAAAAAAAAAAGGAAATCTTATCTCATGATCAGAAACATGACTAATAACACAATTTTAGAAGAATTTTTTACTTGGATAAAATGAAGAACATAAAATTTAACATTCCTGCAAAAGCATATTTATAAATATTTAAATATGTTAATACATTTCCAGCTTGAAACTGCAAAACTATCAGCAATTTAATAGTGAAAGTAAACAGTTCAGTCTAATTATTGAGTTTTTTTCAAAAACTAGCAATAAGTTTAGAACCATTAGTAATGAGTAATTAGGTACGAATGAAAAAATCTATAACAATACATATCAGTCTATGTACACTGGCCTCCTAAAGTTAAGGAACATGTTTTTCGAAGCTCACCATAAAAAAAAAAAATGACACTGACAGTAAAATTTATGGTTTATATAAAAGATGAAAATTAAATTGATGCAAAAACGATAGCTACCACTTTGTTTTTATAGAAAAAAACAGGCATATATGAGTCAGAGAAAAATGTGCAAATATCAGGCTTTTATAATTACGCATTTAACTTTTGTTGATTTACAACATTTGTTAGCAGATTCGTTCACAATAGATAGCAGGGTCCCGCAATGTCTTAGAGAAACTGTTTGCCCGATTCGTTAAGGTGACGGACGGTCGTATGAATGGAAATGGAGTTGTCATAGGCTTATGCTCCTAGGCGTCTTAATGTGTCTCGCAGTGTGGTCCACCGTCTCTGGAATCAATATCAAACGGAAGCTTCTGTGCCCAGAAGATATGTTTTAGGCCGACCACAAGCTACAACATGCGCAGAATATTGTTTTATAGCTCTTTCATCCCTGAAAAGAAGAAGCATTTCTGTGCCGCAACTTGTTGCAGACCACTCTGTAGCATCAGAGAGAAGAATATCCGCTAGTACGGTGCAAAGGCTTCTTCACAATGCAGGTCTCTATGCAAGGTGACCACTTGTATGTGTCCCCCTCAACGGACGACAGAGAAGGGCCCGTTTATCTTGGCCAAGAGAACACGTTCCTTGGACCAGACAGCGATGGGCTTCTGTACTCTTTACAGACGAGTCCAGATTCACACTGGAGAGCGATTCAGGACGTCTGCTTATCTGGAGGGAACGAAGCACCTGATACCATCAATCCAACACTGTGGAAAGACACAGTTATCGAGGTGGTGGAATAATGGTTTGGGCAGGGATCCCACTCGATGGTCACACTGACCTGCATGTGTTCCAGGGAGGAACTATGACTGGTGTGAGATATCGGGACGAGATCCTTGATGCCTATGTTCAGCCATATGCTGCTGCTATTGGCAATGATTTCATTCTGATGGATGATAATGCCCGACCTCACCGAGCTGTGCTTGTTGAGGATTATCTTGAGAGTCAAGGTTTGGAGCGAATGGAATGGCCAGCTCAATCTCCAGACCTCAATCCGATAGAACATGTTTGGGACTACCTTGGCAGACAAGTGGCTGCTTCAAGTCCTCCTCCAAGATCGTTGCATGAGCTGGAACAAGGAATAATCCGTGCGTGGTCTTCGCTCCCTATTGAAGTGTCTGACAACTTAATTAGCAGCATGGAGAATCGATGCCGCCAGTGCATTGCAGTTAGGGTTGGACACATTCCTTATTAGAACTCATTTTTGCAATGTTTCCACCACATATTTGTTGTCTCCAATGGTGCTATCAGCCTACGTTATTTTGTAGAGAAGTCAACACCTGGAGACAAAACTTGTATTTGAGAGTAGATGGCAGCAACTGAAGAGTAGTTGAGAAATAAAGATAGCACTTGAGATTAAGGAGACATCAATCTTTATTGGTTCATAAATGGAACATCAGGGTAACATTTTCACAGGCTATTAAAGTTCATGAGAGTTGACAACTCATTTTAAAGTTCTATAAGAGCTAATTTTGTATCACATTCTTTAACTTATTTGGCAAAAACTTTAGGATGAAACATCATGAAAAATATAAAATTCGATTGGCCGGCTTTTGTTTTTATATTACTTGAAGAAAAACATCATTATTTTAGCTTTAACATTAATGCACTATTCTGTTAAAGTTTAACTAAAACCATATTAAAAATGGCTGGAAAATAACTAAACTTAAACTAGAGCATAACTGCTCGCTTTTAAAAACAAGGCTACATCGCCTTACCTGCCGATGTCTAACAACCTGACTGCTTGCGAAACTTGCCCCTTTTATACTGGATCGTCGTCAGCAAATGCCGTGGTTTAGTTGTACCCCGGCTTCTTCTTGGTTCGACATTTACCGGGATTCTGGAGTGTGCCCGTCATTGGACGATCGGCTTTCAGGGCGATATTTACTGAACCAACCAACCACTCCATCCAAGATGGCATTGTTTACGAACGGGAGTTCGTGCCGTGAGGCTTAATTGAATGCCGTTCGCTTACGCCGGTGTTAGGTGAGATTAATGAGAGTTTATGAGTTTACTGAAAAGTTATACCTTTATATTTATTTGACTTTAAGATGTTTAATTTACGTTAGGTTTACAGTTAATCAAATAAACCACCTATTTAAAACTCTATTTGAATTTCCCTTTATTACAGCTTTTAGGATAGCTTCAGAATTCAGGTAAGTTAAAAGATTTAGATAATCATAAGAGGTGGGAAAAACTTGTTCATAAATGACCATTTGGAACAATATTTTCACAAAAAGCTTTGATAAACTGTTTTCTCCAAAAGTGGACTTTTCTACCAAAAGTGTTCTTTTGCTTTTACACCATGTTTGTGTTGAATTTATGTTAATTTCTACGTTGTACTCAATAAAGAACTATTTAGTGCTCAGTTAGTTCAAATTTTTTGCTTTTATGTTCATTCGTTTCCATATTATTCACAGAAAACAGGTTGTACCTTACCTTTTGGAGGGCAGTGTATCTTAAATAGAATGGGGGGGGGGGGGGGAACTAGAAGAAAAAAATCACTATTTTAAGTAGTTAAAACACAAAATGTATTATCGAGTTAAAAATAATTTCACTTTATATTGAAAATGTATGTGCTCTAAGCTTCTGCCCTACATTTTCTATTACTAGTTAGCATTTTTGAATGTGACTATAAAATACATGCCGTAATTATAATATAGTTATAATAAACATATTTAGGTAAAAAAAATTAGTCATCATTTACACATGTTTTCATTCTATTTAAATTATTGAATGATATGCTTTTAATTATCTGCATATGTCATTCCATTCCAACTCAAAATTTGCTTATGAATTTTAACCCACTTCCTATCATCCAATCGAGCTGAAAATTTGCACTCATATGTAATTTTGGCGACACAGAGTACTGCTCTTTTTAATTTTTCAAACTAACAAATATTTCTTTTCCTAAAAATTGTGTTATCTCACACATATCAGCTCGTATCTGCTTAGTTATCGGTCAGCAATTCTTCATTATTACATCTTCGGAAAGTTCTTTCAATTCTATAAAAGATAAATTTGGACAGATAACCGAATTTATCTTTTTTAGAATCTTTAATTTTTAATGATTTTTCGACAGAAGATAAATTATTCCTTTAAATTTCTTTACATCTGACATCCAAAAAACCTATACATTCTAGGTATATTTGAAAATTTCACTGAATACAGAGTGTCCTTTCGTAAATCATTTACATGAAGAATGGTTGAAAAATGTAAAATATATTTAATTTTTGACAAATTTTTTAATTAGAAGACTTAGAATCAAGCAGCTCAGGCTTCTCTCTTAAAATATGAGAAACATTCTTATCAACCTTTGGTTGTAGGAGGAAGGGAAGTCTTTAAAGCAACTGTGTTTGAATGTCCTGGTGCAATACTAGCGACTGCGCAGCTATCTGATTCATTCCGGGTAGAAAATAGGCATAGGGACACTCTGTGCTTGCATTTTTTGAGGCGAAATATAGGGGAAAAATTAAAACACTATTAAAAAACTGGCAACTTTCCTTGGAAATAATGGATAGTTGAGGTGCCCTAGAATTCCAAGGAACATTATATTATAACAAGAAATTTTACTGATACTGACAAGAATTAGGCACGGCCTCCGGGAAACGTATTTCAATAATTTTGGCACAGTGGTAGTATGCCATAGGAATATACTACATGTAAAATACTAAGGCGCAATACTCAAATACAGTAAAAAAAAATTAATATTTATTTTTGAACCACTTCACCAAAACTTTAAATATAAGTTACGCGCAAATCAGATTGAGCATCGTGGTGAAATGGTGGTCTTCTACTCTGGGGTCCCAGGTTCGAATCTCGTGTTGCGCAAGCATTTGTTTTCTCGATCACTCTTTTTTAAATACATCAATACTGGTAATTCTTCTATCCAGTAAATATTTATTTACTGTTTCATTTAATTGAATTTTTTTATTACTTATTTACATATTTTTTAAAATTTTATTTCTACTATTTGAAGTCTATTTTTACAGTTGATTATAGTTATGATTATTTCTATAGAATAATTAAAATCAGTAATATAGTTATGACTAATTGAATTTCTTTTTTTCTCCCCATCTGGTACATAGTCATCAGATGAGTTATCTGTAACTGATTCGAAACTTTCTTCTATACACTCTTCTTGAGCAAGGATCAATTTCTTATCAATTACCAACTTCTTTTCATTAAACACATCCAATGTATAATTGTACAATTCTGTGCCTATCATCATAGCTTCTTCAGATAGTGTATCAGAAGCTGGCGTTGCAATTTTTTTTTTTTTTTTTTTTTGAGAAGTGAACTTTTGTAATACGCTACTCTATTTTTTAGTCACTGCTTCAAAACATCACTGTATGTGGCTTTTTAATCACAACAATAAGAACTTACAAATATGCCACCAGGCCAAGAAACTAATATATAATTCTTCAAAATAAGTTTCACTGCTTAAATAAATCTATTCAAAATTTTCACATGTGATATTTTAAATTTGACAACCCATCAACAGATAACTGACGATTACAGGGTTTCTACAGATTTCACAGCTTTTGCTTCCCTGACATCTATCATGCTCTTCCCTGACTTTATCTAGCGTGCTTTCCCGAATTTTGCATTTCCATTTTTAACATTACATCCTTTAATTAATAACTTTATATATTTTGCTCCTTCTTTTACAAATAATAATAATAAAATAATTATATATACAAGAATCTTATTTGACATCACTGGATTCTAACTAAACCATGTTTGATAATAATTTAGGATAAAATTAAGCATATTTCACATGCACATGCTCATAAAGAACACATTTTAAAATTATTTATAAGGTTAAGTGAGAAAATAAAAATTAGACAATTTCTATACTCTCTGGCATCATGAATGGCTGAAAATTAGAAAAGAAGTCTGTCTTACGATTGTGACAAAAAGAAATGTACCTTAATTAAACATTGAGTTTTGTGAGTTAAATTTAATTCAATCAGAATTTTACACATTATTTTGGATGGTAAAATTCCGATTCCAAGGTAAAGATTTTGCAAGTAGAAATAAAATTTAAATAATTAAAAAATCAAAAAGTAAGTACTAAAAATAAATTAATAATAAATGAATAAAAAAATAAGTAAATTATTTACTTGACTAAAAAATGAATTAGTATTGCTGTATTTAAAAACAGAGTGAGCAGGGGGGGGGGGGGGGGAAATGCCAGTGCAGCATGAGATTTGAACCTGGGACCCCAGAGTAGAAGACCACCATTCTAACTATTTCACCACAGCGCTCAATCGGATTTGTGCGAAAACTTATATTTAAAGTTTTGGTGAAGTGGTTCAAAAATTAATATTAATTTTTCTCGACTATATTTGAGTATTAGTGTAAGTCAGTACTGAACGGGCAAGTGAGGAAAGGCTGAATAAAAATTATAAAGTCTCAACTAATTTCACATAAGTCCGTCAATACTAACTAACTAAAACTTTTCAACAGACTTCACGCACAATGGAAGCAGTTTTTAAAAGATTTGCTCAATGTATAAAACAGTGTAAAAACTTGTAAAATGATTAAAAATATTTTCAATAAGATAAAAACAGTTTTTTATTGCAATCTTGAAACTTGAAAAGTCATTCATCCGGTTACAGTCTGGGAAAAAGCAACATAGGAAGTAAAACAGAACTTACATTATCATTCTCTGTTACAAATTGAAGTATTCCTTTTAAAAAGGGCTAAGTGCTCATTTGAGCCGACGTACTATAATCATCGCTCATTTGAGCCGATGATTATAGTACTGTTATTATCTTAACATTGACAAACTAAAAATGCTAAAAGAAACAGGATTAAGCAAGCAAAAACTGAGCAGCGCTAGCCAGGCATCAAAGCTAGAAGTATTTAAATCTTAGCTGTGATCGGCGAAGTACGCTAATCCAAGGACATGCGTACCGGGAGAAAATGGCACGTGCGAGGCACGCAGCGTCATTGGACGATGGGCGTTAATCTGCATAAAGCAAAAGTCAAAGTTAATTTGCATAACGCAAAAGGAAAGTGCGTTAGCAGTTGTTCACATTTGAGAAACCAATGAGGTAAGAAACTTTTAAGAGATGTTTTAAAGCATTACAGATTAAATTGATGCTATGAATTGATTGGCCGATATTGAATTACGGCAAATAAAAGAATTTTAGAGGTTAACTTTTAGAATCAAATAAATGTGAACTGAAACTTGTTTACTGTTTGCATTTAAGCTTAAAAGAATTATTTACAGGCAAAGTATGGTAACAAGACCGAAAATAATGCTTTAATGCCTGATAGGGCTAACAATTAGTATGTTACACGTAGTCAGGGATGCTACGGCTGCGCCAATTGGAATCTCTTGATACATCCTGATACAAAAAGCATATTTTTGAAGGTTTCTGCGCCGAAAGTCCGAAAGTGAAATTTCCTGATAAAATAAGCGTATTCTTTAATAAATCTGCGCCAAATCCGTGCTGTTCCAGAGTGAAAAAAAAATTCCCTACTTCTGTTTTAAACTAGTGCTTATGTAACGATTGTTGCAATTTGTCTGTATTAATGTGGGTGTGGTCTTAAAACAGTAAACGATGCAGCAATTCGCATTTTAGGATGTGACGTACAGATTAGAAAGAGAAAATGCATTTTAGTATTGTCTAGGAGGAATATTGTTATTCAAATCGTCGCGTTTCATTATAACTAATCTGGAATAGGTCTTTTTTGCGTTACTTTTGGTTCTGCTAGCTCGTACTTTCCAGTCTTTGTTTTCGGCTGGAACCCACTTGTAGGAATGAAGTTCGCCTTGCATCGTACTTCCAAATGAAAAAGAGCATTATTCGTAAAGGTGAGTACATTTATGTTTTAATTCATTTATTTAAGTTTCCAATGTATCTCTTAGGATGTTAAAGTTGATGTACATTTACGGCAGGGGTACAAATAAAGGGTCGCACTGTGCAATCAAAAAATTGGTGGGTGCGACTAAATCTTACATTTGTTTCCGCGATTTTGAACGGTAAGAAAAGTTTGGTGCCACCTAATTTTTGCTGGTGCCACTAAATTTTTGGATCATATTTGCACCCCTGATTTAAGGAGAAGGGAGGGGGTGTGATAAAACCTCGGACGATTGGAATTTATTAAATATAAAATCAGAGCTTTTGTTTAATGGATTTTAGCTTCAAGTCTATTAATAACGAGGGAGAAAAAAAAAACTAGTTTCAAACTGTATTTTTTATCATTAGCTATGTGCAAAAAACAGATTTTCTATGTATCATGTTATTTAAACAATTCAGTTTTGATTGCAGTTTGCAAAAGTTTTACTTTGAATACTACCGCTGTAACGTAAAGTCCCTTATAGTTTAATTTGCTATCCGGAGGGGGGGGGGGGGAAGGGTAAAATCTTTAAAATTGGTGTCACGCTTATTCCCCACTTCTTACACAAGAATTTCAATGAAAAAATTATTAATGAAATGAATGGTAAATATTTTTTAAATACGATATTTTGTGAAGCAAATGCTCTGCAAAAAGATATACAAATTTAAAAAAAAGTCTCTCCCGACTACTAATACTTATATTTAGTCAGTCCCCTGAACTAGATTCAAAGCCCTACCTAACATATCAACTTGGTTACGGCCCTGTCACGAAGCATGTACAAATACCGAACGAACAGAGCCTTATCACATGGGCAAATCGGGACTTTGCCCGGGACCCCCAATATCAAATGTTGTTCTGAAATATTCTTTTTTTTATATCAAAAGTTTATGAAAAATAAAACAAATTTCATGGATGGGGGCACCCGAATTCATCAATGCCCGGGGCCCCTGGTTGTCATAATCATGCTCTGCGAACGAACAATCAGAAAACAAGAGCAATATACTTCTTTATTTTTAAAACAAGCGTTGCAGGAGTTAGTAATATAAAACAATTTACTGTAAAACTTAACGTTCTTAGAATTTTCTTCCGTTCCTCGGAAACACTTCGTTTATGAGGTTTAAATTGGACACCAAAGTAGTCAAAACATCCTGCATTCCTCTTACCCGTTTCAAGTGGCATTCAGAATGGGGCAGATGTTTCATCAAAAGAATAAACAGAGATAGTAACTGTATGAAATATACGGTAAAGTGAAGGTAGTTTAGTGCCGAATCCAAATTAAATAGCAGATAAAAAAAAGTGTTAACATACTTTTAATCACACCAAGGATACTTCTGAACAGTTCGAAATTCTTTGAATGCTTTTATTTTGAATATCCTCAAAAGAATTATCTATTGTTCTGAGGTCGTACCCAGGGGTGTTGACCAGGGAGTCCCCCCCCCCCCCCGAAATTTAAAATTTATTAACAAAATAATAATAATGATGTCTTAACTCGGCCTATTTTACCGTTTTGTTCCCATCCGAAATTTTTGGACCCTTCCCGAATTTTTTTTCTGTGTATGGCCCTGTGTTGTTCCCAAAATAGAACTCATTAACGCTTTGAAGGGGAAGAGATATAGTAAAGAAAAACATTAAACCATAATTAGTGATTTTGTAGTTCTGTTTTAAAATTCTCTAACCTGGTCCCTACGTCTTCGGTATTGAAGACGGTTTTATGATTTGTTTGTGGAAGGCCAAGCTTCATTAAGGCTATTTGACTGAGAGAGGGATGCCGTGAGCGGAGAACTTCTTTCAGGGCTTGAACCTGCATTCACGATGATATTGAGGACTGATGAGAGTATGAAAAAACTCCAATTCATCGATTTTTAAAAATTGATTGTATTGTGTAATCTATTTCCAAAAATTAATAAAACTTACAAAGTAATGTGAAAAAAGGGTCTTTTTCTTCTAGTTTTTCTAGCGTGCGTAAATATAAAATATGTTAAAAATCTCAAGCGAAAAACAATTTTTATCTTTCAACCATGTCGTAAACTAAGAAACGATATAAGTAGCTATTCAAAAATTGGGAATTCCCGTAAATTTAAATTAGTAAAGTGATGGCGAACCTATAGCACACGCATATGTATTGGGTGACACCCATTTTCACAAGGGGAAAAAAAAAATGGATAATGCAAAAACTGTTTCTTGCAAAATTGGCCTTACTGTTACGTCAGGGGCAGGTTTGGCAAGTTTCCGACTCATGGTAGGTTAAACCAGGTTTTAACCATCATCAAAATACCTAATCTCAAAAGTTTACTTTATAAAGTTAATATTAAAATGAAATATCAATACTTAATAAATTAAAATCATTCTAAAACTAAGTAGATTAAATTACAAAATTAAATAGTCTATCATGACAGTCACATGCGCAGTCAGAGCCTTATTATCGTATGGGCAAATCGGGACTTTGCCCAGTGCCCCCGGCTCCAAAGAGCCTCCAATATCAAATGCTGTTTTGAAATATTCATTTTTATATAAAAACTAGCTGAAGTACCCGTTCTTCGCACGGGAATGAATGGACTTTTTGATATTACGATTTGTGGTGATTACTATTCATTGTAATAAACAGATATAGCAAAGTGGATATCGCGTTATATTGTGTCCAATAATCATGCATACCGAATTGCAAGGCAATCGTTTGTACGGTGCAGAAGGCTATGCGGCGTAGCGCAATCTAGTGGCGAGTTTTAGCAGAACGGATACGGCGAAAATATTTTTCGCATTCAGATATCGATGTATACGATTTTTCATGACTATCGGCTGGACAGTCCTGAAGTTCATGTGTTGACGCGACATCTAGTGGCAAGTTATAGGAAAATGGATAGCGCCAAACTCTTCCCCGTGTTCAAATATCTATGTATACCTATTTTCATAGCGATTATTTGCACAGTCAAGAAGTGAAACACTGCAGGGCCATCTAGTGGTTCAATAAAGTAATGATTTGCTACAGCGCCGTCAAGTGGCGAGTTATAGCAAAATGGATAACGCCAAAATATTCTCATTGTTCAAATAGCTATGCATACTGATTTTCATAGCGACCGTGTTCAACTATCTATGTATACCAATTTTCATAACGATCATTTGCACAGTCAAGAAGTGATACACTGCAGGGCCATCTAGTAGTTAATTAAAGTAATGATTTGCTACAGCGCCATCAAGTGGCGAGTTATAGCAAAATGGATAACGCCAAAATATTCTCATTGTTCAAATAGCTATGTATACTGATTTTCATAGCGACCGTTTGAATGGTCAAGAATTTGGCCTGCTGCAGCGTCATCTAGTGTCGAGTTAAAATAATAATGCATTGCAGTGTCATCTAGTGGTGAGTAACATCAAAAGGAACGCAGTTAGAATATATTCTTCGTGCTCAAATGTGTAAGTATAAAAAATTTTATGATGGTCGGTCGAACGGTATAGAAGTTGATGCTTTGCAGCGACATTTAGCGGCAAGTTACAGCAAAATGGATAGTGAAAAATATTCTCCGTGTTCTAATATTCGCGTGTACCAAATTTCATCGAAATCGGTTGGACGATATTCGCATAGCAAACGGCTAAACTGAATAGAATTCAACGTTGTGCTGCTGCACCAAGTGCCAAGTTAAGGAAAACGGATAGCATAAAAACCTTCTCCATGATAAAAGACTTAGGTGAACCAAATTTCATCGTGCAACGGTGCTCAACGGTGCTGGAGTTTTTCAACCTCATAAACACATACCAACATTCATTTTTATCTATAACCAGTGTTATTATATATACCAGTCTCAAATAAAATCCAGTTTTAAATCTAAGCCTCGCCAAAGTGCCAACATACGCCATTTTGCAAGAGTTATTTCAGGGAATCATTCGAAGCATTGACTTAGCAGCAATCAAAATGGGAAATGGTTCGACCGCCAGGCATTTATTTGAAAAGTGAAATCCCTTAATACAGCCGATTTTTTTTTAATTATCAACTATAATGTGTTTTATTCATCGTTACTCCGATGTACTAAATGAGAAGATTTCAATTTTCTGAAATTTGGCGGAATTCCCCCAACTTAAATCAATGTATTCAATTGGCGAGAATTCTGAAGTTAGATCGCTTGAAATCCCTTAATAACTGCATTATTTCTTCACGGATCATTAAACTTTAACGCTGTATTCTAATAAAACCTTTGCACTTGTTTTCAAAAATCTATTTCCTTAAGCTCTCAATAAATTGCGCCAAGCCGAAAACTGGGCAAACCGCTAGAACTCACTTACTCAAAATCCATATTTCAGCCATTTTATTTTTTCGCCAAACTAAAAAAATTTACACATTAGCCTCGGAAATCTTCAATTCTTATTGTTTTGCATGTAAAGCATTACATTCCTGCTCTGATTTCCCATGCACACGATATTATAATTTAAAAAAAAATAACCTTACGAATATAAACTAACAAAAACAAAAAAATCATTATTATTCTTTTATTTTTACTTTGAGAAGTTAAAACATTTTATTCGGCAAAATCGCCACACATGGCAACCACGATCCTTATTTCACACTTTTTTCACTACAGGGGTTACAATTACGGAAAGATTTTTGCGTGAAGTGCATAAAAAATCTCTTAAATTCCGGGAACGGGTGGACTTTCAAAGTTTTAAAGTGGACAGTGGTTTATTCTATATTATTTTACACATCTGTGCTAAATTTCAGGCTGATAGGTCCATTTTTGTGGATTTGTATACGAATCAAATCCACAAACAAACAAACAAACAGAATTTCATTTTTATTTATAAGATTTTATGAAAAATAAAACAAATTTCATAGATGGGGGCCCCCGAATTCATCAATGCCCGGGGCCCCTGTTGGTCATAATCAGGCTCTGTGCATCCCCGCTACTAGAGGGGGGGAGGGTATGTGACGAGGTGGCGGCGTAAACTAGTTGCTGATCTGTTCAAGTGGTGCTTGCGCTCTTTAAAAAGTACTGCAGAATAGCAGCTTTTAAGCGCTTTGCAGTGTTTTGCGATTCTAAGTGTGTTCGCCAGACATTCGGTCTCCCACGGACGCCGACTCCTGGGACGGGAATACGTGTGGCATTACGAAACATAGAAGGAACACCGAGAGACGAGAGACCGGCAACTCCAATCCAATCTATTATAAAACAAATTGGGGGGTGGAAATAAAAAAAATAATAAAATCTTTTTAATTATTATAGTAAATATAATGAACTGGCGATAATCAATTACCGTTGATTATTCATAATCGTCAGTAATTTAATAAATGTGATAAATTATTAAATATTTATAGAAGTTACCGATTTATATATACAATCCCAGACATTTAGTGGGGAATATAATAATTTCCGATTACTTTGTAGAGTAACGAGGACTTAATTCCAAACAATGAACATTTTCAAATGAAGCTAAAAATAAATCGTTGTTAAGAATTAAAAAATTAGAATGATATTTTAATTCAAAAACTTAAATAAAAGTAGCGTGCTTTTGTACTTATTTTCATTAAATATCTTATAACAGATATATTAGCAAATTGGTAAAGTTATAAATTTCGTAAATGGTATTTAAAAATACAAAACCTCCTAGTAAGTGTATTTCTTTCTCTATCTGTGTTTATATATATATGTACAGTGACAGGGGCGTAGCCAGAAATTTTTCATGGGCAGGGTTACGACTACTGCAACTCACATATATGCATACATGTGTGTGATAAGGGAGTGAAGAATATACATTTTGTATGGCAAAAAATTCCTCATGGGGGGGTGTTTGACCCCTTTAACCCCCCCCCTCTTGGCTACGCCCCTGTGCAGTGAAACTTGGCTAATTCAAAATTTTTGCTTGGTCCCTGGCAGGGGCGTAGCCAGAAATTTTTCATGGGGGGGGTTACGACTACTGCAACTCACATATATGCATACATGTGTGTGATAATGGAGTGAAGAATATACATTTTGTATGGCAAAAAATTCCGCATGGGGGGGGGGGGTTATGACCCCCCCACCCCCCGTGGCTACGCCTCTGGTCCCTGGAAATATTTTTTATTTATCTTGTCTCTTTGAGCAAGGGCGTATTTAAGCGGTGGGGCGCCCCCCCCCCTGAAATTTTGATTTTTGTCACTAAAATGATAATGATATAGTCCTTTTGTGAAAAAGTTTACTCTTTTTACTGTTTGGACCCCCTCCAAAATTTTCTTCTGAATATGTGCCTGTCTTTGAGAGAATACATGTAATTCGAATTTTTGAATATTTCGAACTTTATCTCTGGTCTCTTCAACTTCGAATTATTCTAGTTTAACTATATGTGTATTTTTAAGTAATTACTTCAATAGAAATAATTTGGACATACTTCTAACATCATGAAATTTTTGTTTCAGATCGAAACAGCCGGTTTAATCCAGACGTGTTGAACGAAACAGACTGTAATGGAGATTTAATAAGCACTTGGTGTGGTCCTGCTTTTAAAGAAGGGTTTGCACTATGTTTTATTTGTAATACATCAATAAATTGCTCCCAGCATGGGATTGCTGCAGTAAAAAGACATGCAACTAATAAAGGTCATGTTTCAGCATGTGCAAAAATCCGTGGGAAGGATGGAATACTTAAAAAGCCTTCACAACAGCAAATAACATCATCATTCAATTTAAGCACCCTTTCTCATGTAGATAATGTTGCCTCTGCAGAGACAATGTTTTGTATAGCAGTGGCAGTTCATAATATTCCTTATGCCTTTGCCACCACTGCTACAAATATTTTTCCAAAAATGTTCAAAGACAGTAAAATTGCTGGAGAATTTTCTTGTAAGAGATTAAAAGCCTCATACATGATATCAGATGGAATTGGTCCATATTTTAAAAAGCAACTTATAGATGATATTACCATGACCAAGTCTTTATTCCATTCAAATTGATGAAACTCCAATCAGTGAAAAGAGAGTGCAGCAGTTGGATATTCTTGTTCGTTTCTTTTGTGAGAAGTCCAGTAGAGTGACAGTGCAGCACTTAGAGTCTCACCATTTGGGAAAATCAGCGTCTGAAAACTTGGTATCTTGCGTGGAGGGTTCTATTTCTTGTCTACCTGAAGAGAAACTACTAAGCATCTTCAGTGACGGACCTAACGTCATGAAGACTTTTAAAAAAAAGATGACTGACCTACACCCAAACTTGCTGGATTTGAGTGAATGCTCGTTACATAAAGTGCATAACAGTTTTTCTAAAGCTCTCTCAGTTTTTTGCAAAGATGTAGAGAGCTTTGTCATTGACCTCTACTGTTTTTTCAAACATTCCCCTCTTCAGAGTTGTAATTTAAGAAATCAGCAACTTAATCTTGGTTTGCCCGAAGAAGTTCTATTAAGGCATGTCAGCAGCCGTTGGTTGACATTGCAAACTTCAGTTAATCGAATTATTCATCAGTTTCCTGCTCTGAAAAAATATTTCTGTTCACTGCCTGTTCAATCCAGATCTGATTCTGTCAGCTTGAAAAGAATTCGCACAGCTTTCAATGATAAGTGTTTAGTAGCGAAATTGCTATTTTTGCAGAATGCTAGCAACATTTTTACCAGTTTTTTAAGCAAGTTCCAACAAAATACACCCTTAATTCACATTTTATATGATGAATGTGTAATTTTAACAAAGAAACTAATGGGCCGATTTCTGAAGGCAGATTCATTTCAAGATAAGTATGGTGAATCTCTAAAAGATGTTGATGTTGAAGAGGGCTCACTTTGGTTAAAGCAAGTAGAAGTTGGTGCAGATACTGAAGAAGAACTATTGAAATTGAATGATTCTGAAAAGAAGTCTGTGCTGCTAGGTGCCAGGGTGTTTTATAAAACTGCCACAAAATACCTTCAAAGAGTCTTTCCCTTCCACAATAAATTTTTGAAGCACTTAAAATTCTTGCATCCTTTAATGAGATGTGAACAGTCATCAGTTGCCTCTGTTAAGTATATAGCTGCTCTTGTTCCTCATGTAATTCTCCCTGCTGATGTATCCTCTCTGATAGATGAATGGCTCATGTTACAGGCAGAATGTTCTACAGATTTGATTATGAAAAATGAAACTGAAGCTGAATTTTCTGATGAAGAGGATACTTTGATATCAGATTTAATAGAATTAGATAAATACTGGGCAAAAATTTTTCGAATTAAAGATATGTCTGGGTTACCAAAGTACAAATTAATAACAAAGTTAGTAAAACCTCTGCTTTCATTGCCACACGGGAATGCAGATTGTGAGCGAGGCTTCAGTTTAAACAGGCAGATGCTTCTAAGCCGTTCTAATCTGAGCCTTGAAAGTATCAATGGAGTTCGACAAATAAAATCAAAAATGTCCACTTTGGGTAATAAAGTAGAAAACCTAAAAATTGATTCTGCACTGTTAAAGTATGTCAAAAATTCCAGACAAAATTATCTAAACCGTATTAATGATTTAAAATCTGAAAAAAGAAAATTAAAACATGTAAAATCTGATGTAGAAATAGATTTGAAAAAAGAAGAACAAGAATTAAAGCAACGCTTAGATGTTGCTCAAAAAATGTTAAACAATGCAAACAATGCAGTTAAAATAGGACTAGAAAGGAAAGACATTGCCTCTATTGAAAGTGGACAAACATTGCTTACAGAAGCGAATACACGTATGAAGTCAATCCTTGATTTGCAAGAGAGAAACATGAAGGAACAGATTAAACTTATTCAAAATAAACGTACCAAAAAATAAAATAATCACGCCTAAAACATTAAACGGAATCAAGATGAAATTATTAATGATACATGTGATCATCTTACTTACATATAAAAATATTTTTTTCGCTCCTTATAGCCTAGACAAAAGGTTTCTTTTTCTGTTAAATTTGTATCTTGAACAAAAGATTTCGCCTTTTTTTTCCCTTTTTAAGTTGCTGTCAGGACATAAAGTTTTTACTTTTTTGAAATGTAGCCTATGAACAAGGATTTTTTTTTTAAATGTGGTATTAATTGCTTCTGTAACAGTGTGAATAATCTATTTTTGGTGTTTCACCTAGTTTGGTCCGATATATTTTTTAAACTTTCAAAATCAACATACTTCCAGCTAAAATAAAGTTTGAATGCATCATGTTATTTTTTTATGTTATACATTTTATAAAGGGCCATATAAAAAAATAGCTCTTATATAACCCAAGTCAAAAGTTTATTTCTTAAAGATATTTAATGAGATAATAAAGATCCAAAAATGGATACTTATGGCTTTTAACGGTTTTGATTAAAAATTATTATTTGAAAAGTTTTACTCATATGTACATCGTTTACTTAAAAAAAAATTTCTTACTTTTTTATCATGCACTTATTTAATGAATATTTGTAGTTTTACAGTTTAAGGATCTGCCTTAAGCATTGTCGATAAATGCTCAGTTGAATAAATCAGTGGATAATGTTTTTGTAAATAACATTTCAAAAGCATGGCATGTTTTCTAATTTTTTTTTTCTTTTTTAAGCATAAACACCATTATAATTTTAATATGCAGTCCCTTATAAAATGTGTTGCATAAAATTAGCAGTATGTCATGAGAAGACTTTTTATAATTGATAGTGTAATGCTAATATCAGTAGTTCAAAATACAGTTCACCAAGATCAAACAAAATCAAAATACCTGGTGTAACACTAATTTGAAGTTGCTAGCCTTATATGTAAGAATAATAATAAAGTAGCTTTGTTGATTACAATCTTTTTCTACTTTTTTATGGGGGGAGGAGGGTAACATGAATGTTGCTAATTCATAAGCCGTACTAAAGTCTGATTGAAATTCACGTGAATATCTTTGCATTAGTTTTAATACGGCAAAAAATAACACTTATGAAAAGTAGTTTTTTCTTATGTGGAAATTTGTAAAACTCGTACAAAAGCATATTTTGTGATACAAAAGTCTTCAAAATTCATACGAAAGTAGATTTTTTTGTGATACGAAAGTCTGCAAAATGGATACAAAAGTGGAATTTGTCTAATACGAAAGCTTACAAAACTGATACAAAAGTCGATTTTTCCTGATACGAAACGCCTAAACCACTGTAGCATCACTGCACGTAGTATATTCACATGGTATACTACCTCTGTACCAAAGATAATTTAAATCCATTTCCCCGAGGCTGTGCCTCCTCCTTGTGAATAACTCAGGAAGGCTCAACTGAATTGTATATTATTCAGTAAAGTTCTTGGTACTTTCATACATGGGCGCCGGCAGAATATTTCCCGGGGGGGCAAAGACTACTCCATGGGGGGGGGGGCTAAGACTACTTCAACGTATGGTTACCATGTTGGAAAGCGAAAAAAGCAAGGGAAAACACTGCATTCAAAAATTCTGGGGGGCATTGCCCCCCCTTGCCCTATGCTGCCGGCGCCCATGCTTTTATGCGACTTTCCTTGGAATTTAGGGTGCCTCAACTGCCTATTATTTTCAAGGAACATTCCTGGACTCTTTTACAGTTCTCAAGGGCGCCGGCAGGATCATTTCCAGGGGGGTGCACCCAAGATACATATATACATATACAGGGTGTAACTGAATTCATAGGCCAAACTTTAAGAATAAAATGCATATGAAGAAGCTTTTTTTGTATAGCAGATTAGCAGTGTGGAGTTAGAAATTAAAAGTGTAGATCGAAATATAGCAAATGCAAAAGAAATGAAAAAGCTCTACTGTAAATGCTCAAATGTGCTGGTAGAGTGTAGCAAGTGATTGGCGTACCCTTTCGAAAATGCCGGGTGTTCCACGAACGGTTGTAGCAGTTACTAAAGTTTTGCAATGAGGCCCTCATCTGTGTCAACTGGAGTCTCGTAAACAAGTGCTTTGAGGTGTCCCCAAAAGCAAAATTCGATACTTGATAATTCTAATGAACGTGCAGGCCAAGCGACTAGTTCAACTTGTCCAATCAATCGAAGGATCAAAGATGACAATGGGGTAATATGCACATTATTTGCGAAATACGCTGGAGCCCTATCGTGCTGAAACTATCTACATTTTTCATTTCCGACCAAGCGTTGAAATGCAGAAAAAATGCTTGCTTGTATTTTAACTACCTTCAAGGACACCCTGTATACATACATATAAAAAATTAGACTATTTGGCGGTTGAAGAAGAATAATCTTGACTGGAAAATGTAGCATTAATATGTGAAATAAACATCGTCATAGTTCTTTTGTCGCAGCTGCAAAGTACAAAATCTTAAACTATTAATTTGGCCTAATTTATAATACCTCAATTTAAGTATACTAATTATTTATTTAAATTATATGCAATTTTGATAACATTGTTTTATATTTAAACAGACGAATTTTCCCAGAAAAACTGAAGCGAAATGTATTTTCTCTAGCATTGGTGTATATAGCAATTTTTCTCTTAGGGGTCCCCACTATGTCCAGTCTTGAGAATGGTAGATGGCTGAAATGTGAAGGTCAATAGTTCTGGTCTACCGCGCGCTGTCAATCTAACGGTTTTGAGTTTTGGCCGGTTTTCTCTACATGTTACGTGACTAAGCGTTAGAACCCCTTAAAAAGTCCTCTGCCCAAGGCAACCCTCCCTTCCATGACAGATACCCTATGTGCAGGTTTGCCTTAAGTGCACTTGGCAAGGACATCCCCATATTAAAACAGAGCCCAAGTTTCGAAAGTGACGCCGTGATGCCTTCACTTAATATTTGAAAAATCCCCATGTCAAAAAACTCAAAATACAAATTTTCATCTAATAGTTTTTGAGTTTAAATCTCTGAAAAATTAACTCTATAATGTTAAAAAGAAATGTTAAACTTAAGCGTTAAGTTCTACAATAATTGCATTTAATAATATTCACAGTAGAGTCTCGATTATTCTAGTTTTCCATACAACTCAGTTAGTGAAAAAATCAGTTTAGCTTTTAGCTCCCAAATAATGATCAACACATATAAAACAGGCGATTTTTTTTATTACAGGACAAAAATTCAAATACTTGGTGCACCCGGAAGCCCTATCAGAAATCCCTCTCTCAAAGAAAGTGGGTGTATTTTTTCTGTAGATGTCCTCATTTCTGTGAAGTTTTGACATGCTGCTTTGGCAATGGCCCGATACTGCTGTACGGAAACGAGTCAACGTGTCAATACAAAACAATTGACTATTATTTTCCGAAATTATTAACCTGCTCTAATAAGTAATGTGATAATATGTAACTACATTTTTCATTTAAATATACACTCATATAAAAAAATTGCTTTATTTCCATTTATCTGTTTATTAATTTAATGTTCATTAATTTAATTTGCCGACAGTTCGAGACAAGCCCGGACCCGTCTACCTCGAATATTATAGAGACTATTTCAAAATATTTTTTCCTAACTGCGGGCACATGTCGTGAGGCATTCTACTCTACTACTACTCTAAGTGTTGGTCAGTACATTACGAGGGCTCATGTGCATGCGCCAACATAATCCCAAAATAAAAATGTGGATGATTTCTCAAAAGCTTAAAATTTATGTACAATGGTAGAAAATATTAAGCTATAAACACAGGTCTAAACAGCTAATGCGATAGTTTCGCGTAGAATTCAAAATATCACACCTACATTCAGGCTCTTTTTTCTTTCTTAACTGTCTTAAGGGTAAAACAAATTGCTTATATTTTTAGGTTAATAATACTTTTTTCAAACTCCAGGGGGGTGCAAGTGCACCCCCTTGCACCCGGCGCCCATGACAGTTCTGGTCATTTTTAAGTGAAATGCGTGTTTTGTAAGCGAATCGTGATATTTGTGAGTCTCTTTTCCCATTATTTCCAAGGAGCGTTTCTAGATTTTTTTATATTGAAATAAGGAATTAAAGCACTAATTACTTATAAACTGAAAGTCTTAGTTATTAAAATCAGATATTGTACAGTGTAATTAAGTACAGTGTGCGGCGGCAGCACTTTGCGTTATGTCCCTCTCCACCTCCAGGACACGAGTCTCCAAGAGAATCGACTTGAATGCACGAGAGGGTTTTCGCAACCAGGCCAGTTTTTTCCACAGAAGCAGAGTTATGCTAATGTGAACCGTGTTGCTATGTGAACAGCGACACTATATAAGGTCTGTAGCTAGTTACTAACGTATGTAGCGAGTTACTACGCCTGGGGTATAGTCCCCTTTTTGTATTCGGCACAAGGTGCCAGTTTGTGTTTTATCTGTTTTATGTTTTCGTTTTAATAAAGTGTTATGTTGGGAAAAGTTGTGTTCAATCGTGAATACACACATGTACAATGAGAAGGGCAAAAAGTTATCATCTGCCACTTCAAGTGTATTAAGGCAAATCTGCACAAGGGGTATCTGTCTAAGATGGGGGGTGTCTTGGTTGGAGGATTTTCTAAGGAGTTTCACTTTCACACGTATTCACATTACATCTGGAGAAAACTGACCAAAACTCCAGACCGATAAATCGACAGTCACGCAATGGGGCTTAACCCGGGACCTTGACACTTCGGCCGCCTACCATTCTGAGTACCTTATCCACTCAGCCATGGTGGGGCTACTAAAGTACTAATTTAGATTATGATCCAATGCTGTGAAGAGGGAGAGAGACAAAGGTCACCAAAGAAAATATTGTCCAAGAGTGCTTTCTGCACTAGCAGCAATCCTGTAAATATGAAAAAATTTCCAGTCTTTTGAACAGAAATTTAGACATATTTTTTTTATTTTTGAGAATCTCAATTTTGAGGTCTCAGATTTGTGAGGCCTGAGGCCCACGTCTCATGGGAAGTCTGCCACTAAGTATACCTAAAATCTCTTTGATTTAATGGACATGCAAGGAAGTTGTCTGGTGTCCACATCAGACTTTTTAAAAATGACATGTTGTTTCTTGCGTACAGTCTATCACCAGCTGCTGGTTATTGGGGTGACAGAGAACAAAACATGCTCTCTTGTCCCTATCTTTATTCACAACTAGCAGCGTGGCCCAGCGTTGCCCGTGCAATGAATGAGAAATGCCATTTACCTTAAATATAGATTGTAAAGGGAATGAATGTGAATCCTCCCACTGGAATGATAAAAAAATGACACGGGATTTCCCGCTGCAACGAAAAAAAAAAAATGAACACGGCACCTAATAAAATACAGAGGTTGCCAAGAATTGGACTTGGCTAGGCTGGAATGTGAATCCTCCTGCTGCAATGATAAAAAAAAGGAGATGGGACTTCCCGCTGCAATAATCATAATAAAAAAAAAAAGGGACATGGGTCTTCCCGCTACAAAATAGAAAAAAAAAAAGAACAAAGCACCCGATAGCGTAGAGGCTCCGGGAACTGGACGTGGCTAGATTTCTCCTCTTCTACCTGTCTGTGTTCTAACAATCATTTTTCAGAGATCGAATTTTGTTGTTTCTCTGAGCAGAAGGCACTTTTAGTAGTTTTATTTTATTTCTTCAGTTTTTTCTGAAATAAATAAACTTAACGGAAACTTTCAGGGTAAAAGTACAAATCTTTAAATTTGGGGACTTTTGGCGTCCAAGAAGTCAAAGTATTTTTGATGACAAATTGAAAAAACGATCTATATTTGGGGGCTGTCCTCTAATTTCGAGGACGTATGGTCACCTTATAATCTCCACCTCTCTCCCCCTCTCTCTTTCAGGACGCCAGAAGAAATTCCTCCCTCACGCGAAGCGCGCTCACACTTGAAGCGACCTTGAAAACCAGAGGGGGAAGTTTTCGACTTTCATTTTGCGGAATTTGCAGTCCATAGAGAATTTTAACCTGCGATCTTTTCAGAAAATCATATAAAAAAATCTAATAAACATTTCTGCACGGTTCAAAATTTAAAGGAGGGTGAAATAAATGTTTAATAAGCGGTAGAAAGATGGAAAATTTTTGCCCGTCAGATTTTTCAATGCGACATTTTAAAAATAGCATATTTTTAAAAGCCGTACATTTTCTTCAAAACAGGATTTCCTTTAAAAAATTCCCAAAAATCGGCAAATGTAAGTACGATTTTGTAACAAATTTTATTTGAAAAAGAAAACTCTGTAGATTCCGATGATATAAAAAATATAGTATTCGGACAGAAATTTAGCTCACGATAACGTAAAATGCGAGAAAAATGGCCAAAAATCTTACAAAACATAAAATAACTCAAAAACTATTAATCCAATTAATTTCATTTTTACGGCATTAGCTTTCTCTTGTCCTATTTAGTCAGCGTGCCAAATTTGGTCCAGATCCGTCGAAATGTCTGGACGTGTATAGCAAACAAACAAACAAACTCTTCTCTTTTATATATATAGATTAATATGACAAAATATTGGGGTGAGACCTGTCCCAGTGCCCCCCATAAGTTGCAACACCTTTGGTGTCTACAACTCCGCATAACTAAACCTTCGTAAATTTGACGATGCGCCAATAGCAAAAATTCTGGAACTGAAAGACCATGCCCCCTAGTGCTTCACCTCTCACAATACCTTCCTGTCTTTGCCTCTAGAGCTCATTTTCGGTTTCGGACCTGCACAATTCATACGCAAAGTGTTGTTATAAAGTCGTGTGTCATCATATTGACGAAAGTTTAGTGGTTTGGCTACTTTAATTTTGATTGAGTTAAGGTTCAGTAAAATTTTAGATAATTTTATATGTAAATACAGTGAAAAACGTTTAACACGAAACCGGGGGACCGAAATATTTTTTCATATTAAAAGAATTTAGTGTTAAAAGATTCATAATAAATAGCATAGTTAACTGTCCGGACAGCTATTTCATTCTGTGTTAACCGATTTTTCATGTTAAGCGTTTTCGTATTAAACGTATTTCACTGTATATATTATTAGC
The DNA here is from genome assembly GCA_038373885.1 of Cheiracanthium punctorium. Taxonomy (NCBI): domain Eukaryota; kingdom Metazoa; phylum Arthropoda; class Arachnida; order Araneae; family Cheiracanthiidae; genus Cheiracanthium; species Cheiracanthium punctorium. The sequence continues at coordinate 11,676 of JAWZYV010014938.1, read as the reverse complement.
AATTTATTAAATTGTAAAAGCAATGGCTACAGATGAAGAGCATGAAAAAGAAATAAGGCAATATTTAAACGAGGAACTTTCAGATAATGACGAGTTGCAACATGAAGAGCTGCATGATACATTATTCGTAGAAAGTGATGAATGTGAAGAAGACAATGTAGAACGAGAATATGTAGAGAGCACAGATGACACTGACACAGATCCTGATTATGAGGAAGAAAATAATTATACTGATGATACTGAAGAATATTATTATCCTCCCCCTATTACTATGAAGAGAAAACGAAGACACCGTGATAGTCATCCCTCATCTATTCAGACTCCCTCCCCCCAGACAGTCCCCATTCTTGATGATATTCAGTTTGCTGATGACAGCCTAAATGCAACTGACGAAGTACGGTCACTGACAGCTTACCTGTTGACGATGCAGTGCTTATAACTGACAATCTCTCTGCTGATTGTGCCCTTTCTGCAGCTGATGCAGTGCCTGCAGCTGGCAACCTCCCTGCTGATGGTTCCCTACCTGCTACTGACACTGTCCCTGAATCTGACAACCTCCCTGCTGATGGTGTCGTATCTGCTGACCCCCAAATAATTCTTCTTCGGGAGTGTGTGGTGCAGGCTAAAAATAATCATGTTTGGTCGACACGTCCAAAGCCACGTAATGTTCATACTCCAGTGAGAAATGTTATTCTTTGTAGAAGGAAAGTTCTTGGGCAGGCAAAATATGCAAATACTGCACAAGAATGTTTTAGGGAAATGTTTCATGATGAAATGTTGAACAAAATAGTTACTGAAACTAACGCAGAAATGAATCGAGTGAGAATGAACTATGCCAATCAAACTAGTACCACATTTCCTATAAATGACGAAGAAATGCTAGCTTTTCTTGGACTGCTGGGAACACAGCTTTTTCTAAAGACAATCATTTGGCTTCCAGAGAATTGTTTGACCAGCAGTGGACTGGCACTTTAAATAAGAGCGCAATGAGTAGTGCCAGGTTTGATTTTATTTTGTGCTGTCTGCGATTTGATGATAGAGTTACTCGCTTTGAAAGGAAGAAAATTGACCCTTTTGCACCAATCAGAGAGCTTTGGGAAATGTTTAACAACAATTGCCGATCAAAGTACAGTCCAGGTTCATATGTTACAGTGGACGAGCAACTGTTAGCGTTTAGTGGAAAATGTTTATTTCGAATGTACATTTTGAACAAGCTTTCCAAATATGGTTTGAAAATTGTAGTAGCATGTGATATAAACACTAGGTGACTACATGTGATATAAACACTAGGTGACTACACGGTATACCATATGTTGGAAAGAAGACTCAAGCTGGAGGGTTACCTGTATCTGAGTTTTTTGTAAAGGAATTCACCACTTCTATCCATGGAACCAATAGAAATATTACTACTGATAATGGTTACCTGCATAGAGTTGGCTGATGATCTTTTGAAGCCTCCTTACAAATTTACACTTGTCAGTACAATCCGTTTGAACCGGAAAGGAGTTCCAAGTAATGTGCTTTCTAACAAAAGAGACAGGCCAATAAATAGCTCGTTATTCTTATTCGACAATAATAAAACTTTAGTGTCATTCAAACCAAAAAAGGATAAGACTGTTACCCTACCATCCATTATGCATAGCACTGCACAGGTAAATCAGACTTCGAAGAAACCTGAAATAATACATTGTTACAATGCAACAAAGGGTGCCGTAGATACAATGCACCAGATATGCAACAACATGTCTTGCAGCAGAAAAACACAGCGCTGGCCCTTGTGTGTATTCTTCGGAATGTTGAATCAGTTTTTTGAATGCTTATGTCATTCACTGCTTAAACAGCTTTATAAATAACAAAACGCCAAGTACACGAAAGGCATTCATGAAAGAACTTTGTGTGGGTCTAACAAATCCTCACATGCAGACCTGTTTACAATCAGCCTCACTTCATAAAAACTTATGGGGATAATTTCCAAAAATCTCAGGTTGCCAATAAATGCCAACTGTCCTGTAGTCGCAAGGACAAGAAAAATTTGTTATTTTTGTCCTTCAGCCAAAAGAATGACCACCAACTACTGTAATCACTGCCATAACGCAATGTGTGGTGAGCATAGAGCTATGTGCTGTGTAAACTGCGATGAAAACTAAAGAAATGAACAATTTTGGAATTTTTCACTAATCCACCTAACCAAGATATATTGTTTACATGTTTTTTTTTTATTATTAATTTTGATATATTATCTACTGTAGTTTTGGAAAATGTTGTTATATAATAATAAGTTATTTTTGCCTAATTTTTTCTTTAGATCATATTTTAATTTTTTTTTTTTTTTTCAAAAACCTATGGCTAAATAATGATTCTCTAATCTTTATTTTTGTAGTAAAAAAAATAAATAAATAAAATAAAATAAAATATACTAATAATGTAGAGAAACAATGCTACACAATGCCATATTCCAAATTCCGAAACACACAAAATTGAAATAACAAAGAAAGAAACACATGGCGTCGTCAAAATTACGAAAGTTTAGTGACAACTTCATTATGAAAATGGTTTAGTAATCCAGGGTTAATAAATGTAAATCACAGCAAAATAAATCTAACAATACAAAACATTATAACAATTATATTACTTATAAAAATCAGCATATTTCTGTTTTCTAGGATCAGCTACAAGGTATTTCCATGCTGCTGATCCAGCAATGCTCAAAACCACAGCGATAGTTAAATGTTTCTTAAGGTATGATCGAAGTAAACCACGTAACTGTGGCTTAGGAAGCCTTTGTACTTCAGTAGACATGGCTGTAAAGAAAGGGAAAAATAAAATAGATACACGTTTTACATATTGATACAATTATAATAAGAATTTTATAAAGATGATTAATACAGGGTTTCTACAGATTTCACAGCTTTTGCTTCCCTGACATCTATCACGCACTTCCCTGACTTTATCTAGTGTGCTTTTCCAAATTTTGTGTTTCTATTTTTAACATTACATCCTTTAATTAATAACTTTTTATATATTTTGACCCTTTTTTTACAAATAATAATAATAATAAAATTAATATATACAAGGATCTTATTTGACATCACTGAATTCTAACAAAAACCGTGTTTGATAATAATTTAGGATAAAATTAGGCATATTTCCACTACACAAGATATGCTCATGAAGGACACATTTTAAAATTATTTAATAAGAAAATGAAAATAAAACAATTTCTATATTTAGGTTCTAGCAGCAAGTATTTTCTTGATTTTGCCGCAAAGTTCAACTTTTCTTGCATTTCCCTGACCTTTCTTCAATTTCTGCTAATTTCCCTGTGACTTTTTTCCCAAATCCCTGACCAAAACTCATTTCCCTGATATTCCCTGACTTTCCAGGTCTGTAGAAACCCTGTAATAGGTAGTGCATGGCATAGTTGATAAAAGAAGTCTAGAAAATATAAATGGATCAAATGGATTCTTTTGATTTTTATTTATATAGCATATTGCCTTTATGAATAAATATATAAGCAGTTTTAAATATTATTCCAGAAAAGTGGTATCTGGGTCAATTTTTTAAAAGAGAAAATGTCGACGTCATATTTTGCATATTTTATTTTACTTTAAAGGTACAGAATTGCAAATAAATACTAAAATTTAGGATTATATTTCATTTTTTGAAAGAGAAAAACTTATAAATCTTTTTTATTGCGTATTTTAAATAGTCACAAATTGTCAATCAGAATGGTGTGTTGCCAGACAAAAGTGATTTTCATAGGGTTTGATTAAATTAATCTTTCAGAATTTTGAAGATGTACACACAGACAACTTTCTTAAATAATTTTTTATGCCCTCAAGAATTCTTTTATGTCATTTTTTGTAAATTGCACAATTTCAACATGCTTGGTCAACCACAAATGACAATTCCAAATCTCCTCTCGCCAAAAGGCGATTAAAAAACCTTTACTTGCTAGTAAAAATTTAGGTCCACTTGCCACAATGGCAAGTGATGCTCAACAGGCGGAAAATATTCACAAACGCCACAAAAGTGAGTCTTGATAAAAACTCTATAGTGAGAGACAATTACTGATTTTCATGTAGTAAATAAAATTAAACTGAATTCACTGAATTTCCAAAATATCATGGCAGGGTTCATACTCATTTTTCAAAGTGAAATTTAAGGAGTATTTAAAAACCCCAAGTATTTTTAAGGGGTCCACTTTTTTCTTGATTACCAATGTTTTTTAAATTTCTAATGGCCAGCAGACAAAAAAGAAAAATACAGAACACAAAAATACAAAGAACAAAGTAGGGATCAGCTGCTCATATGTCCTCTTGCCTCCCAATATCGACTGCAGAGCACAGCACAAGTCTGCAGGTGGTGAATGTCCATTTCCTGTTTTAGGTTACAAAGAGGGCAATTGGGACTCTGGACAACTTTTAAATGATATAAATGTTTTGCCAGACAAAATTAAATGTTGGTTTATGAACTACAATCTTATTCCAAAAACACCAAGGGCAGAGGCAGTGGCTATACTTCGACTTCTGATTACCAATGTAATTATTTGTAATAATTGTTATTTTAAATAGCTCGTCACAAAAAAAAAAAAAAAAAAAAAACCAGAGTTTACATTACAAGAAATCTTAACAAGAGAATTTATACATAATTATCAATGTGTATTACAAATATGTTTTAAAAACTTTAATTCAAACTGAATATATAAAAAAAAATAGATTTTTGAAGCCATGTCCATAAGAAATCTTAAAATGGAAAGTTGTGCATTTCGTTAATCGCAGTTGTTACTGTGAATGCAAAATTAAGGTGTTTTTAAGGAGTCCCACATAATATTAAGGAGTTTTAAGGGTCCTAAATTTTGTCAAATGAATTTTCAGAACTTTTAAGGAGTTTTTAAAGTGTGTATGAACCCTGAATGGAACATGACTTAACCAAGACCCTTTGCGGTAAAAGCCGCTGGACTGAATTCAATAAGAAATGCTCAGGGGCTCATACCAGTCCTATTATATAAAACTAGACTAACGCTCTCCAAAATGAAAAATTTCTGCCAGCCATGGTGGCTGGTAAGGCTTATTTTTTACCAGCCACATCCGTGATAAAGAATGAAGTATTAAACTCATTTAACCCACTCAATTTTTCACTGTTAGGAGCAGGGTTCGTTGATATATATCAATGGATATATATCGTGATATATATCATGATATATATATCCGATATTTATTTTTAATAAATATCATGATATTTCTGATATTTTCATATAAATTGTGGGAATAAGTTTACCGATTAGGGCAGGAAAAGAAAAGATTTTTCTTTTATAGTATCCTTATTGTTTATTATTTTATCGTATATATTTATTATATTGTTTATTCCTTCTAAAGAAACTTTGGTGATTCCAAGAAATTTCATTCTCCTTTTTACCACAAGGGTGTCACTGCTTGAGTAATCAATTTTTGGGCAGGACATAATTTTCTCAGACTTTCTATATCATCCCTATTGAAAGGAGGAAAGGGGAATGACTTTTAGAATAATACTTTCCTTATCTAAGTGATTGTTGAAAATGTAAAAGCAGGGATGAGATTGGCAAAAGAGCAAAAAAGCTGAAATCATACGAGAGCAAAAAATTTATACATATGATATTTATATCTAATTAATGTGAAAGTTTTAAGAGAAGAAAAACATTGGAACATGCTACAACATAAAAATATCACACAGTTAACTCATAACTACAATCAGGAATTCATAGAAAAACAGAATTTTCAGAGAAAAAAAGACAAAAAAGTGTTTTCCTCTTTATTCACAAAAAGGTGAAATCAGCTAAAAAGCTGAAGAATCTCATCCCTGTAAAAGAAACCCTTGTAAATTAAATTGAGTTAAGTTCAACAAATGCATAGATTTCACTTGGAATAGGTGAAATTCCCTATAAATGGAAGATGACACCTTACCAGGAGAATGATGGAATGACAACAGGGGAAATTTGGTGCAAATTTATCAAGAGCACAAACTTGAAATTGATAAAGTCATTTTCAATTTAGTCAATGATGTAAACCTAATGGTTAACTGTTCTGATTACATAAATATTTTAGGACCCATTTCAAATGCACTTTATGAGGACCAAAGTGATCGATGTACAATGTGTTGCCATGTTTTGCAAATTAAAGGAAAAATTAAAAGCATACGGCAGGAAAGATACTATGGGAAAATTCTCAGACAGGAAAGAAATGGCTTTATCATCGGAACATTTAGCTGCATATATGTTGGACCACAGATATTGTGGGAAAAAATTAAGTTAAAATGAAACCCACATAGCTTTTAATTTCATACGTTCAATTGATAAAGAACTTTTGCCTATGGCTATGAACTTTTTAGCCAAAAAGAGCCCTTTTCCAAGTTTTATGTTTGAAGATGAATTTCTAAATGTTGAACCCATAGTTTGGTGGAACACTATCAAAATAAAAGACCATCTGAAAGACAAAACATTGCACCTAATTAGGCAGTTAGTTACTGTTAGTCCATCAACAGCTGGGCTAGAAAGGATATTTTCCAGCTTTGGATTAGTCTAGTCCAAACTACGTAATCGCTTAGGGACTGAAAAAGTAGAGAAACTTACTTTTTTGTTTAAATATTTTAATAAAAAGAAATAAAGGGAGAATTACATGTTATTTTGAATTTGTAATTAATAAAATTATCGTGGCACTGGAGATTGAATCTTACATTTTGCATTTTAGTGAGTACATAAAACATATTTCGTTTGTTTCTGTTTCCTACTTTATCTGGTAAAATTTTGTTGTTAAATGCAAAATATATAACTATTAGCAAATATAAGTTGAATATTTGTTATAATGTTTATATCATGCTTAAAAATATTTATCAACAATAAAATTAACTTTTTATCAGAAATTTTTATAAATGTCAAAATATCGGATATATATCAAAATATCAGATATATATAAAAAATATCGGATATTTTTGATATTTTCGAAAATATCATGATATTTATGATCCCTGGTTAGGACACAGAATAATAGGAAATGAAAAATAATAAGAAATTTGAGGAATTTTAATCATTACAGTTTAATTATTTTATTGCAATTTTGTTTACTGTCGATTAGAAATTGCCACTTACTATTATTTGTATCATTCCATTACAGAGTTATAGCTAAACATGGGTCATAATATAAATGGACACTTCATTACATTTTACCGATAAACAAAAAATTGCTTTAATTCTGTTCATTGCAGAAAAGCCCTGTTCACATGGAACTGTGTTGATGGGAGCTAGCTGGACCATTTCCATAAGTTTTAAAATCTGGGTGTACCTTCTTGTTTCTTTTCCTTCTGCATCTAAGTCATATAAAGAATTAAAAGAAACTCTTTCTCCAGTGATTTTAATTAGGTTGAGGGTGTAAGCTTTTAACCTTGAATATTTTGCTAAAACAGCTTCAGTAAGAAAACTTGGATAGAGCACAAGGGCTGCAAACTCTGGCATTTCACAATACTTTGTGTCTGTTGAGTGTCACTCACCATTGTGGCCAGTGGACCTAAAATTTTACCAGCCAGTAAGAATTTTAGGTACTTTTCCATTAGTTGGGTGCAAGCGAAAAATCACCAAATTTCTTGCAACCATACAACCAACTGTATTGGATACAATGACATAGCAGCAGAACTGGTGACCGGGATAAGATACCTTTTTGGCACCCTTCCATATTAATTTTTGACCAATTTTCTTTGCCTTGGAGACAATTTGGTGCCCCTCTGCGAGCGGACGCCTGGGGCATGATAGACACCCTTGCCCCTCCCTCATATGAGTCATAATACAGTTGTAAATTGGAACAACTACTTAAGAGAAGTTTGTGTAGAAGTAGTAACGGAACGTGAGAAAAAAAAAAAAAAATCAGTGGTCCTGAAATAATAGTTGAGATGGACGAGAGCTTATTTTCAAAACGAAAGAACAATGCCAAACGACAAATGCTTGATTTATGTGGAGACGAGGAGTAAATGATCCATTTGAGCGAATTCTCAAGAACATCAATGTACTCTGGAAAAACCAATAATTATAAGCATTCTTTTGGGGTAAAACTGTTCTGCTTACAATGTGTTAGGGTAAAACTGTTCTGCTTACAATTTCATTAATATTTGTTTATAGTTGAACTTGTTTTGCTTACTATTAATTAATATTTGTTTATAGTTGAACATTTTCGACTTATTCCGTTGACTGTTTTGTAATTCGCTTCACTTGGCGACTTGGCTTGTGTTTGGTTCACAATTGGCGACATTTGCTCCCGACTAACAGAAAAGTACCGAATTTTTTAATCGTTACTTGGCAAGTGGCAACTGACATTCGCGAGGATTACTAGAGACCCTAGCATCTTTCCAAAATCAATGTTCCATGAAAATGTAAAATAATTTTAGTTTTTTCAAATGGCAGGGGTGGGAATTGGGTAAGGCTGATTTGGAGCAGCTTTTTGGAGCAACAGTGTCGAAGATTTGGAGCACTGAAGCAACAAATTGGAGCAAATTACATTCTTAATCTATCGATAGAAAAATATAACTACAGTCGAAAGCTTCTAGTAAATTTGAGAGTATTAAATATTACTCAGATGAAAGAAGCCCACTTCAATAAATAATAAGCATTTAAAAGTGAAAAATATAATTTTACCTTAATCTACTATATTATCAGATGCTACATCCAAAGTTACAGGTAATTTTTAACACCAGAATAATAATAATAACAAAGACCATTGGCGTAACTGGCTGGGGGCTAGGGTGAGCTAAGCCCTCCCTAGAAACTTTTTAGCCCCCTCTAGAAAACTTATATTTTCTATTGGAAAAATAGAAAATGGAAACCTCAAGGGGGTTATAGCCACCCCCCGTAGCCCCCAGCGAGGCCTCCCCAAAATGGATATATTACTTTATTATTAAAGTAATTTGATATACATCCGAGTAATGTACCAAAGTAGTTCGATTATTTATTTCTTTGTAATCTTACCCTTTGACACAGTGGCGCTGCAAAGGACCCCAAACCACGCGCCGGGAAGGATCCCCGCGAAGAATCAGCCCCCACCCCAAGCTTTAAAATAGTTAAATATGGCAAGTAAACCTAATTTTCAAATATTGCATATTCTAATATTCTATTCCCTCGAAATTCACAAGTAAGGAGACCCTTTTCAATAGCCGAGGGTTTCCATAGGAGCCAGTCCGGGCCTGATTGTTCTTAAAACACCGAATCTCAACCAAAACTAGTCTGCTGCGCCCGGTATGAATTTAACTATTCTAGCCCCCCCCCCCCCCCAAAAAAAAGTTCATCTATAAGTTATTTCTGTTTTTTCGCCATGCGGCTTTGAGCCCTGTGAAGGCGCAATATAACGAATGAACACTGCCTTATGCTGTTATTACGGTAACTATCAGTAATTGGCAAGCTCAGGAAACCCTACTGAGTGCTTTTAAAATAAATCCCAGTGTTATAAATATCAGAAGAATTAAATGAATAGAAACATCAAGAGTTATCTCACAAAATTTAAAGCTTGAAACAAACAATTTGCTGAAGCACGCTCATTACATAATCAACAGCTGGTCGTCAGTGAAAAAAAAAAAATTGTTTATTTTTGACTGGAGCCTCATAGTCTCATTCTTTTGTTTTAACAGCATGTGCTATCACTGTCCGAACTTTTTGCGAATGCAAGAAGTTTTTTACAAGTAATTCATTTAATTCTATAAATTTGCCTTTGTGACTGTAAAAAATTGATGTTTTATATGAAATCGGACACTGATTACTATTTGAAAATGGAAACTGTAAGCTTTGTAAAGCAGCAATAAATACTTTAAAACATCATATAGGAAGGGGGGGGGGAAGGAGATATTTTTTCTAATATAGGAGGGGGGGGGGGGGATCGTGACTGCGGTGTTTCTGATGATTTTCTAGTTAATTATGATCATTTTCGTGAGTGCGGCATTTCTTCCATAAATTACGGTAGTCCGTTGTGCGAGCGCGGAAACAAAACGAACATGAGTTGGCGCTGTTTTTTATTTTTAAGCAGTTTGTAATGAGCAGAGTAGCTGTTTTTTCTTTTGGCGCAGAATCGTACGATAAAGCACTTTTGTAGCAGCATAGCGCAGGTTGTAAGTTTTGGCGCAGAATTCCCACCCTGAAATAGTGAAGTGTTTTAGAAGCCTGTTTAAATAGACACATAAAAGAATTATCAAGGTTCATGGTTTCATTAGCAGACTGTTCAGAGTTCTGCAGCAATAACAAGGATGTTTTCTACATGTGGGCTTGATTGGCCTAAATTAAGAAATAGATTAGGCCTTGAAAAGGCAAAAAACTTGTCAAAGTTCCAGAGACATTTAATAAATGATAAAGAAACTGATCCAGAAATACACTAAATAACATGTTCATAATTTTTTAGTAAAGGAAATTATTCAACAATAAATGTAAAATAACAACGTAATGTGAAATGAAAGTCTCTGTAGAGTAGTGTAATAATTGTTTTTAAGATAACAAAATAAATTATGTTTATTGAGTTTTTAGAAGATATGAGAACATTTATTTATTCTCATTAAAACATGGTATTATGTGCTGATCGTGCAAAATGGTTGGCGACAGTCGCTGCGGTTGGCAACCGCCAAACTCCAGCGACTGCTGCCATGTTTACATGGGGTGAGCACCATCTTGTATGATTTTACTATACTATTATAATGGTGAAAGTTTGTAAGTTCGTATGTTTGTTACTCTTTCACGCATAAACAGCTGGACAAATTTGAAAAAAAATTTAGAATGGAGATAGCTTATACGCTGAATTAATACATAGGCTACTTTTTATACCGAAAATCAGCTCACAGCTCATGTGATACACAAAAAAGCTACATTTTATCCCCCAAAAAAAATTAGTTGATGTGATTTTCCTTTTCTGCAACTGTTCATATATGACAATAATAGCAATTTAATTCCAAGTAGATTGCAAAACACTTAAATGTGAATATATGTAGAATTAATCGCAGCTAGCATACTCTAAATTCGATTAACGCAACAGTTTAGTTGAATACGTTACTGCAATGCTTAGTTGAACATACAATATTGCAATACTATAAATGCAAAGAGTTTGAATTTTGTTATTCTTTCATGGATGCAGAAACGGATGGACGGGTTTGAATGTAATTAGCAATGGAAATAGCTTATATCTTCATATGACAAGTGGGTTAGCTTTATACCGTGAGGGAAAAAAAAAAAAAAAAAAAAAAAAACACTGTTCCCCCCGAAATTTTTAGTTAGTGTTTAACTTTCTAAATTTTGAGGCATGTTTAAAGCATGGCGTAAAAACAAATATCCCGCTGGCGGAAGAGCGGGTAAATAAAACATAAATATGTTATATATGTACATTTTATTTACCTGCATTGGTGATAAAAATTAATTTAATCACCTTATATCAATCATACTGTGATTAAAATAATAAGTGTGAAAGTTAACTCAAAATGCTTAAGTAAACATACCTTACACAGCATATAAATAAATAAATATATATATATATATATATTAGAAATGGGAAAAACGAACAGATATTAAAAATACGTATACTGAAAAACAAAACAGATTAGTACACCAGTGATTGAAATCAGCTGACAAATTTTTTCAGCAAGTTATGCCCTAACACCTAATGCATCCGAGCTACGCAGCTAGTAAAT
>JAWZYV010014937.1:0-215652 GCA_038373885.1 Cheiracanthium punctorium | reverse complement strand
GATATCTGTAAACCATGCTGTAAACAAACAGTAATCCGAATGACCTGCCGAATCTTAAAATAAACATTGTGTTTATTCCCGTACATAATGTTGTCTTTCCGAACGCAGTACCAGCGGAAAAAGTCGCTTGAAATATCATTAAAATATTATATGTTAAGCTTTTTAAAATATTAAACGCCACCTGGGACACAAAAGTCGAAGGTCTGATTAACAATTTCCATCCATTACAATCATCCAAAAAATTAAATTTAATAGTTTTTTTTAATGTTGAAAATCGGGTTTTTCCCATTGAAATACATTACGTGAACCCCAAGCTGTCACGCAAGACGGCGACCGATCGCAGAGAGGAGGGGTTCGTCGAAATGCTCTATGGGATATTTTACGACCTGAAGCTACAACGAACGGTTTTAATCCTCTTCTCAGGACGGGAGGGAGAAGAGCGAACACTGAGCAGATGCCTCCCCACACACCATTGATACGAGAATAAACAAATCAACTTCCTTCCTCACAGGAAATCACTCGTAAAATTAAAATACGAATAAATGCAGTTAAGAAAAGATACATAAAATAATTTCTCACAATGAACTTAATGCAAAAAATTTGAAACTAAGAATTTGAACGAAATGGAAAAGCGTAGTTGAGTCGCTAATCGTGACCTAGTGTTTCATTTCTTGACCTTTTCTTGACTTTCGTGACCTTTTTTCCATTTCTTGACTTTTCCGTGACTTTCGTGACTTTTGCATGATGGTAGACACCCTGTTGATGTTTAAAATTTAAAAGTACATATAATCATGTTTAAAATAATATCGACCATAAAGCAGAGGTCTATTCAGGAATTATTTGCAGGGTTCCATTTTTGTAAAAATTGTTTATTTTTATGAATTTCAGTGTATTTTTGTGAATTTTCATAATTCTTGTAAAAGTCACTTTTTTTTGGAAAGAATGAACAAAAATACATGGCATTGGTGTTTGTATGTCAGATCGCGCGTTCGATTTTCAAAGTACCCCCGAAGACCACCGTTTACTTTTGGTAATGTGTGCATTTTAAAAACGTGGTTCCAAAAGTCCTCTGCTCAGTTATGAACAGCTTTGAAGGGCACAAAAGTTTATAAATCTCTTAAACTTGTGACGACTCCATAAGCAAATACATACCGTGTACCTGCTAAAGTCCGCTATTTCTGAAAGGAGAGAGCTATAGTCATAAAAGTAAGGTCTAGGCATGGTAAAGTTGCCTTGCGCTACGCAATTTAAACCGCTTATAGTGCCACTTGTTAGGTAAATTCTGAGTTAACGTTTTTATCTCAAAAACTATCCGAATACGGGAAAAAAGGCATCTACAAAGTAAAGTTGTTCATCATCTATTTAGTAAGAAAAGACACCTTAATATTAATTTGCACATGGTTCTCATAAGTTCGCAGAATAATGCTACACATAAAACGCACATTTGTTTGGTCGAATGTTTCAAAACTGCATTTACCTGACATAAGCTCATTTATTCTTCATTCTATAAGTGTTTTCTGTCAGCAACAATAAGCATCTAGATGCTGGTCTGCAATTCCCGCTAGAAATGTTAAATATGGTTGGCGACACATTGGCAAAAGCATCAGTAATTTTATCATTTGGATTTTACCCCTCCAACATTAATATGGTCTGGTCAAATCTTAGCCATAACTCGTATACAGTTAAGAGCATTATTTTGTCCTAATCCTGCACACGTTACTTTTCCTGCAGAACTAATCCTATTATCCGAAACCACCAAAAATTCTGAACAGCCAGTTTCTAGTGTCAGGTCCAAGGTAGGGGACTAGGGGAGTTCATCCCCCCACGAAAAAAAATCTTAAGTGCAACATTTTACTTTATTGTACATTTTCCTTATGTCAAATGAGCTACAATTAGCCCTTCCCAAAGCAAATTATATTGGCTTAATGTTACATTTTCCTTTATTGTACATATTGTTCAAGTCAAATGAGTTTTATCTTAGAAATTAGCCCCTTCCCCCCAAAAAATTCGGTATGTGTCACTGCCATTTTTTGTTGTTGAGTTGGAACATGTATTCGGATTTGTGTGCTTGTCACGAGGACCGCTTATAAATCCACGTCAGAGAAAGGACAAACACAAGGGGGTGGGGAGCAAATGGCTTGGGGGTCCTGTATACGTACGATATGTAAAACAACACTTGTGACTGATTTTTTTAAAATAAATGAAATTATTCTACAAAAAAAAATGTTTTTCTTTTCCATTAGGCCAGTTCCATTAGGAGGTAAGCGCATTCACTTGTTCAATTTATAATGCATGTCAAATTTCTCATCAATCATGACAAAAGTATGCATCATACGTCAAGTTTTAAAAGATATGATTTCTCTACTAATTACTGTATTCCTCAACAACGGACACTCCTCGTTAGCGGACATAAGTTTGGGTCTCAAAGGTGTCCGATATCGAGAGGTTTTACTATATGATGATATCTTTTCATCTCTCTTTCCTTTTTCTGGAGAAAAATCTTTTTTCAAAAGCTCAAAAAAAAGGTGGCAAATAACCGATGTTTTTAATGTTAATTAAACAAATGATATTCAATAAAGTTAAAACAAAGTATTTGTAACCCTTTTTTTTTTAATATTAGACCTGTAAACAACAGCCACGTCCACAGTACAGTGACTTTTATATAGTTCCTCAAATCACCGCTATTCAGAGGTTTCCTTGCAATAACACGGTATCAGGGATGTGCCAGCTGAAATTAAATTTTGGAGCAATTTGTGGAGCAAGAAAAAAGGCATTTTTGGAGCAATTTGGAGCAAGAAAAAGTCACTTTTGGAGCACAAGAATGCCAATTTTGAAATCCAAAATTTATTTTTGGAGGGAAAGGGAAAAGTCATTAAAGAATGCCAATCTAAAAAATGAAAATTAAGGAGGGTCTTAAAAACTCTTAGCTAATAACAAAAACCAGGGTTATTTGGGGGGGGGGTGGAAGAGGAAGGAGAGTTAGAAGCTTATGAAATAAATAAAAAATTCAGTTACTTTACACAATGCTATAGAAAATATCTATTTCAAATCAAAAATGCAATATTTACTAAACTATATTAACTACCATTAGCGGCTTATAAAATGTTTGGTAACAAAAAATTACCAATTTATATAAAATTAAATTTAAAGCAGGGGTCAATTTTTTCTCTTAAGGCATTGGAGATTTAAACAAAGGGATGCCAAAGAAAAAAAATATTCGTTTTAAGATCATTACAGAAATATTAAAATTAGAATGCTTAGAATGTGTGATAATTTTTTGTAAAAATTCGGGAATTTATAAACGTTCTCAATGGAAAATTAAAAATGGAGCAGTTTTGCTGAATTTGGAGCAAAAATGTCCGAAAACGATCTTTTTGTAGCAGATTGGCACATCAGGATTGATTTGGCACAATTTGGAGCAGCTGGCACATCCCTGCGGTATACTCCACCCACTGACTTTGGAATAGGAGCTGAGGATACACAGTCGGTTCTCAGTTAAGGCGGTCGAACGGCCGCCATCTTGGATTCGCTAGTCCCATGTTAGCCTACGGGTAAATTTTTCTACCTCGCCCGCAGGATATTTTTAAATATTTTAGTAAAAAAAAAAATACTGTAGGTTATTGAGCAGACAATCGTCTATTACGGAAACTTTTTATTTTTTAACAAAATCTTATAACAACATAGTTAAATTTTTGAAAATTCAGTCAATTATAGATATAAATAGTCTAAAGTACTTTTAAAATTCAATATGTCTAAAAAATAAAATAATTCTTTAATAGAGGTAAGTTTAAACTTACTTCCAGTTTTAATTAAAATTAATTTGAATAATTTAGATCTCAGAGAAGAGGGAGAAAACTTATAAATTCCAAATGGATTCTTGCGGGTCTAGTAAGAAAAGAGGGGAAGAGTGATGGATTGAAATTGATGGGATTTCGCACTTGAGACGTTTTGAGGACGGGGCTGTCTTACCGGAAGTTATTTATTGCTGGTCATTATAGATACAACCCAGATCTACCGCCTGGTGAAACTGGAAAACGCATATGTAATTTTTACTAATTCTTGGGCAATATTATTTTCTTCTTCTGTTGGTCGTCGAAAGAATTGCATAAAATATTACTACAGTTGTGTCGTAAAAAGCTTTTTCCTCGTATTAGCAGATTTATGAATTCCTTGTTTACAGTTGATTTTTTATAGGCTGAAATTAATTGTCACTTTCAAATACAGAAATGGGCAAATTTTCCCCGTAGCTAAATTAGACCACATATCACAAAATTATTATTTAAAAGTACAGAAAATAATTGAGATACAGAAAAAAAAGTTATACGAAAAGAACGTGGTAACAAAAGAAACGTTTTCATTAAAAAATCCCAAGAATTTAATGTGATACTAATTAGAAAGTCACTAGTGAGCTGTTAGCAGAGTGTTAAAATCCACCTTTGTGGCAGTGTTCTCCAAATGTTCGGAATGGTATAGAATAAAACATTTTTACGTGACGAAAAAAAATATGTATGAATGTAAATGATCGAATTGAATGTTCATAATATATCATGTAGAATCTATCTTCCAGAGAGTGTATAAACCTCAGGAAAACCTCCTGAGAGTGTCAAACTAAGTTTCAAAAATTAGATGAGCAATAATTAAAAACTGATTTAGTCATTAAATTCGCAATACCTGAAATTGGTTACGTTCGTTCAACCTCTTTTTCATTTCAGTTTATTTACTTATTATGATATAAGTTGTAGAAATTTCTCTTTTAAAAAAGGGAAAAAAAAAAGAAAGAAAGAAAAATGAAAAATCCGAAGTAATTATGTCGACAGAAAACCAGTCCAGAACAAACTAGCATTCGAGTGCTTAAAAAAAAAAAAAAAAAAAAAAAAAACTTCTTTTATTATTTTATTTATGCACTCGAGCTCTATTATTTTAATTTATTCTACGTATGAAGGCAAATGATAACTGTTGGTATTCATATAAATACCCGTTCGCATGTTTTGATTATAGACTATAACATCAAATATAGTGGATCCTTCCGTTTTATAGTGTCGTTAGATTGGTTCGTAGTTCAAGCACTATTGCCCCAGGATCATGGGAAAAAAAAAAAAAAACCTTCTTCGGAACTGAAATCTACACTAAAAATGCTTACTAAAACTGTTCCATAATCTTATTTTTCCAGAGATTTAAATTTGGCATACAATTTACTAGCTAACGTAGCCAGTAGCGGCATTTCACTTTTTCAGTCAGTGTAAAATGGATGTCAGAATTTTTTTTTTTTTTCAGTACCGGCATCTGCTGATAACTAGAGAATGTGATAAGATATACATCGATATAGAAGAAAAGTTAGATAGACTGCTCAATACCGAAAAAATGCAGCCGGGGCCATCGCTGGATATAACTGTACCAGCAATGTGGCGGTCGATCGAATAATCATCGCGTGCCAAAGAGCAAATAAATATCCTAGAAAGTTAAACTACTTCCTTTTGAAGTGGCATTATAAATTTAAAAAAAAATATTTCCGGGATGAGATTATTTCCAAGTTTTTAATCGGTCTCACAACAATAAGAAGGCACAAAGATGCAATGCGCCCCTTGAAGTCATCCAATGCACCTCAATTTCGTCACCCCTGCTATTCAGAGTAAAATGCTTCGGGAAATAATGTAAATATTTTTGTTTCCCAAAATGATTTACTATAAATAAAGAAATAAAAATAATAAACAAGTAAAAAAAATTAATAGTAAAACAGGATTTTAATCCTGTTTTACTCCTGTAATTTTTGTACCTCTGGAGCGAAGAGGTTAAAAGTATTTTCGTGTTTGTAGACTTGTGTAAGTCTTTGGAAAATAACAGTGAACTTATTTTAACTGGAATCCCGAAGGGACCGTCTAAACACCTTGAGTGGCTGGTGTTTGTCCTCTTCCTGCCTTCATGCAAAAAATTTAAATTTTTGTACAGCAAATACTGATTAATTGATATTGCAGTACTACTGCAGTTTAAAAAAGATCAATTATTACTATTTTATATGTTAAAAATATAAGTTTAATATTTTTTAATTATAAGTTTTTCCTCCATACTCTCCCGCGCAACGAGCAGAATGGTAAGAAATAGCAGCGGCGGATAAAGATTTTTTTTTTTTTATATGGGCTAAATTTTTTATAAAAGCCAGAAAAAAGTACATTAAAGTAAATTGTCAACCTAAAACAAAGTAATTTTCTTGGCTAATTTAAGTAAAAAGCTTTTCCGACCAAAAAAATATACACTAAAGCAAAATGCTTTCCCAGAGCAATGTCTTTATTATCATCTTTTTTAAATACACACACATGAAATAATTTACAGATATTTCAGGGCCGTAATCAGGATGGAGTGTAAGAAAAGGCTTTGAATCTAGTTCGGGGGGCAGGCCGAATACAAGTATCAGTAATCGAGGGGGCGGGGGGCGAGAAACTGTTTTTCAATTTGTATAGCTTTTTCTAGAGTATTTGTTTCACAAAAAGCCGTATTTTTAAAATACTTAGCATTCATTATATTAATAATTTTTTCATCGAGATTCCATGAAAAATACTCAATTGATATTTTGAGAGAAAGCAGTACTGGATATCAACTAGAGCAATTTTTCTACAACAACAATTTATAAAGTATAGCCACTAGTTAACTGTACCATTTGCAATCCATTAAATGCTACCCAATTAAAAAAAAAAAAAAAAAAAAAAAAAAAAACATTAAAGTAAATAAATTTAACAATCAAATTTTGGAATGAAAATTTACTGAAAAAATGTATTTAATTTTAAATATGTATTATAAAGCAAAATATAAATATTATAGAGAGTGATCAGTTTAAAAGAGCACCCCCCTTTTTTTTTCTTTCTTACTACCCTTACATCTGACGAACTATTCCAACATTAAAGTATAGTTGTTCGAAC
Organism: Cheiracanthium punctorium; assembly: GCA_038373885.1. Classification (NCBI taxonomy): domain Eukaryota; kingdom Metazoa; phylum Arthropoda; class Arachnida; order Araneae; family Cheiracanthiidae; genus Cheiracanthium; species Cheiracanthium punctorium. The sequence goes on along the minus strand of JAWZYV010014937.1, from coordinate 208,741 downwards.
CTTGTTTAAGTGTGGGAGACGATTTCGAGCACTGTTGGACTGTTACAACTTTATGTGTGAGGTGAAACAGAAACGGAGACACACGTTACTTAATCCTGTGATCATTTTATTTTTGAAAAACATAATTGAATTCCAAATTTTTACACAATCAGTCCTCCCAGCAAATGTTCGCCGCCATTTTGAATGCAAACATGAACATACGAAAGTTTTAAGTTCGAAATCGTTGCGCGGCAGTTTAGTGTTCTCAGAAAAATCCAAGAATCGGTGCTACACGCAACTAAGAGCAGCAAAATAATTAACTGTATATATAGACATCTAGCAATTATTATAAGAAATTCCCCCCAAACAATGGTTATTTTTAATGATGGTTGATTAAACAATGGTTAATTTATCTATAAATTTACATTTTTTATTTTAAATCTATGGGGAGGGGGTTGCTGAAAGCCTGCTAGGCAGTGCTTAGCCCTCTCTGTTTACGGCCCCGAGACATTTACTCATATATATGGTAAGACGATACACGCACAAAATCTTCGATGGGCATATCGTTTGAAATGCACCGCCAAACGCTGTCCTACTTTGAGTGGAAGTATAAATGATTCTTCAAGTCTCTATGGCAAGTGAGAGCTTTCTGAGACATCGCCAACATGTGGTTTCTCTTCCGTGTGAATGCGCGGGTGATAAACGCGGAGGTGCGTCGCCAAGTTACGCTTCTTGGTGAAAGTTTTCTGACACACATCGCAAACATGTTTCTCTTCCGTATGACTGCGGAAGTGATCATTCAAGTTACGCTTCTGAGTGAAAGCTTTCCGACACACATAGCAAACATACGGTTTCTCTCCCGTGTGAATACGAAAATGATCATTCAAGTTACACCTCTGGGTGAAAGCTTTCTGACACACATCACAAACATGAGGTTTCTCTTTTGTGTGAATGCGGAGGTGATCATTCAAGTGGCTCTGCCGAGTGAATGCTTTTTGACATACATAGCAAACATGAGGCCTCTCCCCTGTGTGAACTCGAAGATGCTCATTCAATTGACTTTTTTGAGTAAATGCTCTCTGACACAAATCGCAAACATGGGGCTTTTCACCCTTGTGAATACGAAGGTGTGAAGTCAAATAATTTTTCTCAGCAAATGCTTTTTGACACAAATCGCAAACATAGGACTTTTCTCCTGTGTGAATCCGGCGATGTCTATTCAAGTGACACGGAAAAGTAAATGCTGCTCCACATTCATCACACACGTGAGGCTTCTTGTCGGTATGGGTAGAGACATGACGGTTCAAGTGTGACTTGATGGAATATATTTCCTGGCATGAATCAGATGCATGTTGCTTCTTCAGCACGTCGGCACAGAGATCTTTTAGTTTTTGGTTTTCAGAGGTTGGTGTCTCGCGCGAGTACCTTTCTTCTTCCATCTGAAGGCAGTGAACTCAATTTTAGCTTTGAAGTTGTGTTTTAAATCAACTAAATAATTTCTATGGTTCTTTGCTAAATTAAAATGCTTAATCTGAAATATAAATTCCTGCAAATTATGAGATTATTAAAAGCATTCATCTTAGAACCAAGTTGATGATGGAACAGAAATGCCGACGAAATTTTTCATATCTGCAATGAAAAAGACGATTAAAATTTAACCTGAGAAAAGAAAAGAAATATAAAGAAAAGAATAAGCATTTTAATAATAGTAATTGAGGAAATTCAACAGATTTTTATTTCCAAAATTGCACTAACTTTTTTGTTTTGTTTTCCGATGAATTTTGGCCAAAATTTTATCCAATCAGACCGTTTAAACTGAAATATGAATTACAAATTGTAAGAAGTATTGTAGTTATAATCTGTGCTCACTTAAAAAGACAGCAAAACAGAACTGGCCTTAAAAACCTCCCCCATCCTCTCTTAAACAACTGAAGTGAAGCAGAACTGAACTTTTCAAGAAAACGAATCGTATAAAACAGCATACTCCAGAAAAAAGAAAGAAAGAAATTGCATTTTAAAAAGGAATAGTAGTAAATCTGGATCAGTTACAGGACAGGTGCAAGAAAAGCACTGCCTAAGCAATGTTTGGGGAAATGATAAAATTTGCCGTTTGTTGCATCCACAAGGAATTCTGGCTAAACCTTTTAAGTGTTAACGAAGCCTGTTCACCGGCAAATAAAAAGAACTTTTTCTCTCCAAAATGGCTTGCTACTTAACCATAAAAATATTGATCTTCCTGCTTAGCTAGTACCACTCACACAGTTGTCCTGATACAGTTGTTGTTGATACAGTTAAAGCAGTCTGTTTATCGTCGAAAATAATATTCTGAGTCTGAGTGTTTGTGAAATTTGACACGGATATAATGTAGGAATACATACAATCTTTTATTTATTTGAAAAATCTACAAAGATCAATTACAAACAAAATTATCTCTTGTGCATGAACACAGAGACATCAGCTCATATTTGCTGATGGCAATGTCTTTTGACATGCATTGCAAAATAAAGTTTTATTTTGTGTAAAAACTTATTGCCTTCATGCTGAATGAATACAATATATTGTTTGATATATAACATAGTATATCAGGCTTTTTCTCAATGTGAATGCTTTTAGTCACAAATTGCTAAAATGCAGTTTCTTTCCTTACGAATGCAGAAATCATTCAAGTAGCTATACGAAATGATATTTTTGACACAGTTAGCAAACATATGGCTTTATTCTCGGGCAAATTCCACAGCAAGGATTCAAATTTGTACTTTCACAGTGAATACTTTTGACAGGAATTCACAAACATGAGGGTTCTCTACAGGTAAAAGTTGAAGATTCATGGAAGCTGGCTGCGTGAATGCACACACTGCAAAGGAGGCTGTCCATGAATGATGTCACACTTTTGCTCAATATTTTTGACCCTCCACGCACACCATTTTTTGTCACAAAGTGTCACACTTCAACCCCCATCATTATCACATATAACGCGATATTACACAAACGTACACTTGCAGTCGAGAAACAACGCACTGCATCAGCACACAATCTACAAAGCGTTAATGAATAAAATTTCAAGTTTCATTCTTAAACTTTAATGTGTTTAAATAAGTTTTTGAATATAACTGTAACAATGATTGGGTCACTAATTTTATGTGAAATTAGATTAAGTTTTACAAGAACAAAAAATAAATAATGTCCAACAAATGGATGCTTTCTTCTAAGTGAAGAACTTCTACTGCTGTTATATTCTCAAAACCTAAGCTGAAAGCTTTTTTTTTTAAAAAAAAAGGGGGGGGGGAAAGGAATGTAAATAAAGAAAGTATTTTTGAAATGAGTAGTTTTAACCAAGGTTTAAAAAAGTCTCAAATTTTTATAATTTCAAAATCTGACAATTCTTGTTAGTTCTCCCCCGCCTTATCATAAACTGTCACTCTCCACTCACAAGCGTCACATCATTTGTGGACCGCCAAAAACATGAAGCTTTTCTCCTGTGTGAATATGAAGGTGATTATTCAAGAAATTCAATGAGAAAAGGCTTTTTGGCAAGCATCGTAAATGTGGGGCTTTTGAATTACATATCATGGAATCTAACCTTATTTTTTAACATACACTACAAATGAAGGGCTTCTCACTTACAGAGATGTGAATACGGAGAAGTGGTATCAGCAATCTTCAGCATCGAACGAAATGAAGTGACTGTGACAGTTCTACAACCTCATGAGGCGGTCCAGCATCCATACTTAGGGAAAAAAAATTTAGTTGGTGCCTTTAAAAAATAGCGAAAAATGCACAATTTTACGGAATCATTAGATTTTTTCTTTTGCCATTAAAAACGAAATAATATTTTTATACATTTCCCAAAATTTATATAATTATACAATACCGATTGTATTTAAAATTAATATGAATGGTCTAAGTAATATGGCTGCTCTGTTACAGTTTTGTGTTCACTATCAGACAGATAAAGCCAACTCTAAGTCTTCATATCTCTATGTTCTCACCAGTTTGAATGCGGAGGTGTTTTTTTCAATCTGAATAGGATTAGTAAATGCCAGTGGCGGCCCGTAGTCAAAACTGTTAGTGCAGCCGGAAGCATGTGAGCCCCCCCCCTCCATTCCTCCGGACAGGATTGGAAAATCTTTGTTACTGAATTCGAAAGCTGGCGGATTAAGCCCTCACCGAGGGAAAAAAAAAAAATAGAAATTACATAAAAAATGTAAGAGATCCTATTTTACTTCCATAAAATGGACATAAATTTCAACCAGCCGCTCTTATCCTCAAAATTACATTAATCCGTGTCTGATTCGAAGTTTCCTTAGAATTTTCTTTTGTAACGATAACTTGAGAAGAAAAGAAAAAAAAAACTTACTTATTTTTTTATAAGTCAAATCAATCATCCTTTCTTTTAAACATGCGAATCGGTCAGTGGTGTCCCCATAAAAAGGCGTTGTTTTAATTCAGATATCAATAATTTTAAACGCTCTTTAAAATTTCCCATGTTTAAAGAATTTTCTCGCTCGCCATGTCCTCTAAATGGCAGTTCTTGCTTACTTAAAAACAATACTGCTTTGATGGGTAACTGTCCATTCATAAGCGTCTATTCAGGCTTACCTTCTTGATAAATTCAGCAATATAAAGTCGTAGTCGAGAGTTTCCCAAACATATATTCTCCTTACCCCCTTCCTCACTTCTCGATCTCGACCGAGCCAATCAGTTAGTCGAGTTCTCAAGTTCAGCCGCCGTTAAAAAATCTTTCATCGGCTGTATCAGCTGCATACTCCCTATGCCGGAGAGGCTGCTTACGTAGTCGTTGTCATGGCAACGGTGTTGCCAATTTTCTTTTCAGCGCTCTGGGCTGAATCAAAGATTTTCCCAATTGAATTGCGGCAAGATTAAAGTGCTTTTTTTCTGAATGAGCGATCCGGCCACAATACGTTTTTTTCTGTTTGGTTTTTTTCGGAGATTTTTTAATTTACCGTAGAAATTCCACAATTCTAATCTGAATTTAGGAAAATTAGTAGAATAAATTATTTTAAAGTATGTGCTGATAATTTCAAGTGCAGCCCGACTGTACTTGCTGTATCCCACGAGCCGCCACTGGTAAATGCTTTTTGACAAACATCTCAAACAGAGGTCTTCTCTGCTGTATGATAGCGGAGATGTTCATTCAAGCTGCTTTGCCCAATGAAATTTGCTTCACAAATAAAGCAGCATATTGCTTCTCTTTGACAAAAATCAAAACAGTAAAACTTTTGTTACATGTGGAAAATAAGGTGATTGTTTAATTAACATTAAATCAAATAAATATTTTCTGTTACAAAATTTCCTCATAAAAAAAATCATTTAGGAATCACCCTGAAAATATTCTTGCATTACTTAGAGAACTTTTTATTGATTAACAATAAAATGTATCAAAACAAATTCACCTATTTTGAATCTGAGAAATAGTATTTTATAATTTTCGTTAGCTGCTGCAAATAAATATTTTATAAGAACATTTCCCATGAGACCTTTTAAATAAATTTGGCTTTAAAAGTCAATTTTAGCTTGCTAAAAGACATAACTATATTTCATTATTATAGGATCATCCCATGGTGATGGCCATGACATTGACTCATTTCAAGGTGTTATAATAATTTTTTCAATGCAGAATTTGTTAAGTAACTTTTTTCAAAAACATTAGTATAATAAGTAAGCTTCTTACGATTCTAGCTGTAGCAATAATTTTGTATACTTCAATTTTCTAAAATAAATTTTAATTTAATTGTGTGACGGGTGTGACAGTTTCGTCGCATGACTTTTCACTGGCTTCTATATTTGTAAAAATACCAGTGAACTTTAAAATAATAAATATTATTTTTCATAGTTAAAACACATTCAGCTAAACAAAATAAAACCATTCTCAAAATAAATTTCACTTATTTAAACTGAACAAAAAAAACTTTAATATTTCAGGTAATGGGTGTGACATGGTGTAAAATTTTTCATAATTAGACACTTAAATAGCTGACATAAAATGTAAAATTGATGACAGTAACTTTTTGTTTAAGAAAAAAGGTACTTGTAACTAAGGACAGATATTTAATAGTCAAAATTTATAATAATAGCCTCTATTATTAACAGTGATGGTGGTGGAACTTTTTTTATTATCATGGATTGATTTTCTATAGATATGTCTTCTGTTGCAAGACAATATCAAAAAGCGGCAATAATACTTTTCATATTGCTTAGGGATTATACAAGCAAGTATAAACATAGTGAATTTTGTAAACAAATTGTGTAACAACCCCCCCCCCCCCCCAAAGAGAAAAAAAATTAATGCAGCAATATTGTGTATGTAACTCATCTATGTCCACAGCTTTTACAATTCAGAAACCCATAATTAAAAATAATTCATCAAATTAATCATCATTTTATTTTTCGGGGGCTTCCAGGTATAACTTTTACAAGTACTTTATAGAAGTAATCTAAATTTCGATGGGGGTTGTCGATGATCCCACTTATCGGGCTTATCTTCATAAGGAGGAAACTGTTTCACACATTCTCTGTGAGTGGGAATACTTCTCTGCTTATAGATTTGAGCATCTTGGGTGCCATATTACTGAGCCCTGGGAGCTTCACAAAATGTCTATTAGGTCTATGCTGATGTTAACATCTGCTACTGGGCTCTTTTCAAAAGGTCTTCTCAGGACTTTCCATATTGCTTAGGGATTGTACAATAGACCTCTGGTCCTGGTGCCTGGCTCTCTTGGGCCTCCCCTCCAAGTCATAATCTAAATTTCTACAACTCTTTTTTTATGTGGGTATGTGTTGGTAAACAAAAACACTGATTCTTATGAAAATGACTATTTTAGCTATTTTGTGTATAATTATTTTCATAATTAAAACGTATAATTCAATATAGATATCCTATTTTTCAATACATTTACTGTACTTATATTCACATATCTTATTTCATTCTTATTTGGTATTTTCAAGTTACGGCTGCTCTTATAGTATAGCAAAACTTGCATTATTTCTGTCTGTGCTAAAAAATTAACTGAAGCATAAGGATTAGTTGTTAATAATTATGACTTAAACCAAAGTCAGTAAATTATTTTTTCGTTATTTTTCATATTAACTAAAAAAGTATCTTACTAAAAACAAACTACATAAATTGCTGTATTAATGATACAGTGAGTACTCATAATGTTAAAAATTAAAATAAATTTATGCATTATTAGAGTTGAAATTAGTAAAAATTAAAATATATCAATTACATCGTGGACAAAATGTATTTTTGGCAGGATGGTTTTACTGGAGTTTTTTCCGGTAGTGGCGAAAATGTGCCAACCCCATAAAATACATTCAAAAACAACATAACAGTCAAAATATTTTATAGAAATTGTTTACACAGGCACCACACAAAGCTTCATTTTACATGAACATGGAGGTGCTGCTTTAACTGAGTACGGCGACTGAATGCTTCCTGACACACACTGCAAACACAAGGTTTCTCGCCAGTGTGAATGCCTGAGTGTTCCATCAAATTATCCTTAACAGCAAATGCTTTTGGACAGACACTGCAAACGAAAGGCCTCTCCTTCGTGTGAACCCGAAAGGTGCCGATTCAAGTAACTCGGTCGAGTGAAAGCTTTCTGACACACTTTACAAACATAGGGCTTCTCTCCACTGTGAACTTGAAGGTGCCGATTCAAATTACTCTTGTAAGTAAATGCTTTCTGACACACATCGCAAACATAAGGCTTCTCTCCCGTGTGGATCCGGAGATGCATGTTCAAGTGGCTCTTATTCTTAAATGCTCTTTGACATATTTTGCAAATGTAGGGCTTCTCTCCCGTGTGAATGCGAAGGTGTACTTGCAGAGTGCACTTAAAAGAAAATGCTTTCTGACATACGTTGCAAACAAAAGGTTTCTCCCCCGTGTGAACAAGTAGGTGGTGATTCAGGCTGCGTCGACTTTTGAATGCTTTTTGACACACATCACAAACATAGGGCTTCTCTCGCATATGAATGCTCATGTGACGATTCAAGTTGGACTGATGAGGAAATACTTGATGACACACATCGCAAACCCAGGGTTTCTTTGCCATATGTGCCCGTGACGAGCGTTGGTGACGAATCAACGAGCTCTGGTCAGTGAATGCTTTCTGACACACATCGCAAACATAAGGCTTTTCTCCTGTGTGAACGCGAAGGTGCTGATTGAAGTTAGCCTTAAGAGAGAATGCTTTCTGACACACATCGCAAACATAGGGCTTCTCCCCCGTGTGAGTTAGCAGGTGGCAATTCAAGGTACTTCGCTGGGTGAATGCTTTTTGACACACATTGCAAACATATGGCTTTTCCCCCGTGTGCATGCGAAGGTGCTGATTGAAGTTACTTAGCTGAGCGTATGCTTTCTGACACACGTCGCAAACATAGGGCTTCTTTCGCGTGTGGTAAGCCAGTAAGTGGCGATTCAAGTTACTTTGATGAGTGAATGCTTTTTGACACACATTGCAAACAAATGGCTCCTCTCCCATGTGAACACGAAGGTGTATTTTGAATTTATTCTGTTTATCAAATGTTTTGCCGCAGACATTGCACACATGTTGCTTATCTCTGGTATGGGCACACACATGAATCATTAAAAGCACCTTGCTGGAAAACGTTTCTTGACATGTGTGACACGTCTCTACTCTATCTGCAGAAAGATGTTTTAATTTCTGCTGTTTAGAGTGCTCTCCTCCAGCACTAGAATGGGTTTCTTCTTCCATCTGAACCTAGAAATGATGACCAGACTTGACTTTAGTGAAAAGGAATTTGCGAATTGGCAGTCAGGGTTAAAAAAAAGAAAAAGTAGACTTTAAAATATTAGAAAAATTCTTCAAACTTTGTTCATATTGCATACTTGTTATATTTAAAATAAGAAAAAGAATTAGGCATATATCCTATAGATGTATGATAGTTTTCCTGTAGATGGCTTTAGTGGCAGGTAGTTGTTGAAAAAAACGAAGAACAGATTATAGACTATGGGACGAACATTAATATTCTTCACGTTCGTTTACCATGCTTTGGGACTACGCAAACGCATGATTAAACTATTCTAAATGTTAAATTTTATCTTAAATCTTAATGTTCCCACGCTTAAAGGTGCACGTTTTATATAAAATAACAACTCTATCGCGAACTATATTTTTGTCTTGTTTGCAGCCATACATGGAATAGCCACCAGATGGCGTGTGCAAATTTTTTTACTAAATTAAATAAATAACATTGTAAACTCAAAATGCTAGTTTTTAATTCATTTCATGTCATTAAAATAATTAATACTATGTAAATATAGTAAAATTACACATCTTTATTTTATTTATACCGGATTTCTTTCTGCGTATCACTCCGCCGTTTGTTTGTGTACATTCGTTTGTTGACATCCCATCGTTCTTAAGCTATAATAGTAACGCTCGTTGAAATGGGTGCTACTGCCGCCCCATTTTGCTGCATTCATCTTTTCGAAGATATAAATGATGATCTAATTCTTTTATCGGACAAAAGCTTTAAAAAATTAAGACAGTGGGGGTTGTTTCTTGATGGCAAAGAAAAAGAAATATCTGAGCATTTAAACGCTTTAAAAGGTTTCAAGGACTATGAGAACTTCGGAAAATGGGCTGAAACGATGTAATTATCAATGTAATATTTATCGTAGGTGTTTGGAAAATTGTATTAATGCTCCAAGCCCACCTGAACATGGATGGATTATAAATGACTGCATTTCTGTTCAGTGGGGTAACTTGCCTATTGCAGCAGATTTCTTACTGAAACACATCTCATGTGCATGCCTTAAAACTGCATGTATGTCAAAGAAATGTACTTGCAAGTTGAATAATTCAGCATGTTCAGAGTTTTGCTCTTATGAGAGTAACTGTTAAAACTAACAATGAAAGATGTGTTTTAGATTGTATTGATGATTTAAGCGAATGTTCAGAATAAATTAATGTAAGTAATACTTTTTCGTATACTAATATTACTTTTTATATCGATCAACTATATGTATCGATTTAGAGTTTGTAGTATAGCATTTTAATTGGAAAAATATGCCCTTTAAAGTGCTATATCTGCAGTCTTTGATCTTGGACGGGTTACCACCTCGCTCACTGCCAAGCTTTATCCAAACGTTCTCTTGTGGACATATATGGGAGGCTAGGGGGTCTTCTGGATACATAGACTATTTGATACAGCTGTTCTCTGTATTTTTTCATATCTATTCTTTGCTGTATTTGTCTTTTTATCTGTGCCATTAGAAATAGAAAAAAAAAGTACTATTATACTTTTAGGTATGCCCCTAGTGTAGTATTTTTATTGATTTATGACAACTTGTAGCTAGTATTGCTTATGTAGTAGTATTTTTTTATTTAAATTACTTTTTCCAATTTACATTCATATTTCTCTGACATTGATGTTCGTTATTAATGTAAATAAAACACATTTGCTGAAATTTGCTTTCTGTCCCATATTATTTGTTCCTAGAGTGTTATTGTTTTCCTGATATGTGGGGTAAAATGAAACACTGTCAGGTGTTTACCGTCTGTCATTTTCTATGGAAAATAAATGCTATGAAGATTAATTTAAATGAAGAAAATAGCTGGTTGAAAGTGTACATTACACATACTTTTGTAGAAGCAAAGTTATGGGAAAAAAAAAGTAGTTTTTTTTTTTTTTTATGTACACACCATCTGCCTATACTGAACTTGTGGTGGAGTACTTCCAACAAGACAGGACGAATATGATTTAATAAAGAAAAATATATAAATACAGCATATGAATTTTATAAGTAACAAACATTATGTGCAACAATTATTTGAAAAAAAAAAAAAAAAAAAACTCTACCTAGAGTGTAAAATTCATTTTTAGGTGTTTGAATTTAATTCATAGTTTAAAAATCTTTAGAAAAGTTTCTTTTTATTTTTTAATGCAAATAAATATGAAAAATGAAGAAGTGCATGTAAAATAAAAAAAATACTAATTAAATATTCGGTATGCCGTAGAATCCCTGTTGGGCAACTAGTACTAATAAAAATATTTGTCACTTAGATTCAGATATGAATCCTTAATAAATCTAGTAATATTTTTGTAAGTAAATTAAATATTATTAATTTTTTCAACTTCCTAAAAAAATTTATACTAGTGAAAATATAAAAATATTAATATGTATATTTCAAGATCAATATTCTTAAAAAAAAAAAAAAATGGAAATTTTCAAAATTAAAACGTAGGACGTAGGACTTCGTAAGATGTCTGTTTACGTTCGTCTGCTCAACCGCCGGTCGAAATGTAAACAAACAGCGGAAGGTTACAATGGCCATTTATTGGTGATGAAATAAAACCGAAATGAAAATACGAACTGTATTTATTGGCATATTAATGTTTTTTTGACATAATATGAAATAAAAAGAAGTATATTATTAGTTAGCAGCATTTAAAAAAAAATTAATGAGATTATCGATGCGCCATCTCGTGGTGATTTCTAAGATTAGTTGCAAATAGGACAGAAATATAGTTCCAGGTATATTTGACTTATTTTAAAACAATGTGCAAGATTAAGTGTGGGAACATTGCAATTAATAATAAATTGCACCAAATAGAAGGTTTTAATAACAAATTTGTGCAGTCCCAAGTTATGGCAAACGGAATTTAAATTCCATGTGTTTATTGGGCGAGCGTCCCATGGTCTATTATAGAGATCATGCAATAAACATGGGCATCTGTCAACATAACGCTACAGAAACATCAGTTGATATGCGTCTGCATCATAAAGATATTCTTGATTGAAAATGTCAATTTACAAGCCAAATTCTTATCATTTGCAGGAAGTTTTAATTTTCTTTAACAATATGAAGAATTCTGTGGATGAGATTCATCGAATGCTTTAAAACACTCATTGTGAATCCGCTATTAGTGAAAGAACATGTTGTGAGTGGTTTCAAGGGTTCATGAACAATAATTTTTCCCCATCGGAGGCTGGCATAGTGGTGGAAAAGAGTTTACAAAGATGCAGAATTGGAGATATTTCTCAGTGAAGAATCCTATCCATACCAAGAAGAATTGGTGAGACTATTTGGAGTAACTCAACAAGTTTTTCAACTTTGAAGAGTTTGTGACAAACGGATGACTCATCATAAATGAGTCATCCGTTTCTCACAAACCTTGAATTTCTGGAGTGGGGGAGGGGGAAGCGGCGAAAGCAAAATTGTAGACCTAACATACAGTAAAATACATTTAACCCTTTTACGCGCAGTGTTCCCGCTCTGGTAACACCAAACTCCGACGTTTTGACTGTTGCCAGTCATGAAGAATAGATTGGATTTCTATAAAAAGAGTTGCGGGTGACATAGCTCCATGAGAATCCTTTACTTTTTAGCACGTTATTTCCCGTCAAAAAATGGTCACGATTATTTTTAACAGCACTGACATCTGCTGAAAAATGGAAGAATGCGAGAACAGCTGGATACATTGCCCAATGCTGAAAAAAGGGCAGCCGTTGCCATCGCTCGACTTAACTACCAGCAAGATGGCAGACGATCGAAACGTTCATTGCGTGTCACAGACCTAGAGACCCTTTTTTGACAACAGCTGGCTGTGCAGCACAGCTAGCTGAGTTTTTTCATTCTTTGTTTTTATTTAATTTCAAAATTCTAAATTTGTGTGTATTTTCCAGCAATAGCAAACATTTACAAATCAGTAAAATGTCACGACAGATACCACGTATATGAATTTTACGATTTTGAAATGTTTTTATGGGTATTTACAGCCATCACACACTTTTGAAAAGATAAAAGGAGGAGCATGCTGAGGTGTCCGAACGAATATGCGAATATCGAATGACGAATCGAATGCATAAAAAATTATGCATTCGATTACATTTACAGCATTACAAGTTACATTAAAAATTTTGAATATTTGTGATGAAATGAAGTAATCAAATTTTTCTCTTGAGAGATAATTTTAGTAGCTATTATGATTACATAAAAGGAAGTTTTGGGGGCCCCTAAAAATCGGGTGCCCAGGGCACGTGCTCCGAATGCCCCACCCTAAATCAGTCCCTGACTGTTTCAGTTTGATTGCAGGCAGGTTCCATTTCTTTGTGATTTTCCAAAACCATGTATTGTATACTATTCATCTAAAAATAAGGATTATCGAGAATTTCCTGTGAGGTTGGGATTACATGTAAAATATTATGTTGGATGTACCTTCAAAAGGCTTATTGATATATAAATAAAGATTGATGTCTCTAAGATACGACTCTTGACTGTTTTTCTCTAACAGGTTCCGCTGAATACGGGGAATGGCAAAAGCAGGTCGAAAAGGTAGGTTTTTCAGCGGTTCTTCTTTTTCAGAGAGCGCACGTCACTTCCTTTACTGAGCGTTACTTCTGTCAGAAAAAAAAATCTGAGTTACTCCCTAGTCGCCACTAAAGAAGTTTTACTTCAAAAACCATGTCCCTGTCATTCGCGATCAGAAAAAGAAAAGCTTGATGGTTCCTGAAAATTTCTAACTTTCAAAATGTCTCATTTCTTCATCATACTCTTTTTTAGATTTAAGTTATACCATTAATACCTTAGATACTACATGATGTGAAGAATGGTTTTATTTTATAATTAATAGTTGTGTACCCGCTCTTCGCAAGGCAAGAAGAAAACATTTTCCTAACATGTAAACATAACTACTTGTGACCAAACAGAATCTCCAAGGAAAAAAAAAGTTCAGGTACAGTGTTTTCAGTAGAAACCACAACGGGGTATATTAACATGACTTAAAATTATTTAATGTTTAGTTAGCTGTGATGTAAGACGGCTGTTGAAAAATGAATAGTTTTACGAAGTATTTATTAATGCAGTATATTGTGCTTTGATAAGTATTGCCCTAGCATATCTACTAACTATTACTTATACTATCTTTTACTGATACCAATATATTTTCTTTTTTCCATCTTTAATGCTTAATTTAAAGAAGCGGTTTAGATATTTGCTACGAATGCAGTCTTTTATAGTTTGGCGATTCTTTGCAATTTACGCATTAGCAAAAACGATAATCGTTTCACTTTATCATTGCCATTAAAACAGCTCTCCATACATTTTTATGCATAATTCTTGACAGATTGACATATTTAGCACTGCAAAATATTTCTTGCGATTCAAAAACGTGTCCCGTTTAAAAACTCAATTGAAAATAATGCTGGGTAATTAATTGTTGGAAAAACAGCATTCAATTATTTTTCTGGCAACGTAATATAAAACATGGAATTATTTCATACGTGCCGTATGTTTTGCTTGTGACTCCGTTATTCTGATTGAGTTTCGAAAGGGATTTTAAACTCGTGACATCAAAATGATGCACATTTCGCATGCGAAAACCCAGTTATTTTAAAGTAATTTTATTTATTTTTTTCAACTGGCAATTTTAATCATTGTTACTATCTCCAAGACAACCAAACCGCAAGATATCATACCGAAAATTTTAAGCAGCTTCTATTGAAATGAAAATCTTTCTTTACTTAAAAATTCATAAAAAATCTCCTAATTTATATTTTCCTCTGGTTTTTCTTTTAAAAGAGGGCGAAATCTATGCTCCATCATTTGACAAAATATAAAAAAGTTATGACAGATAGAATTCAAGATGCAGCAGTTTTAAAAATATTTTACGAAAGTCAGCATCAAATTTAATTTTATTTGAAAAATTCACCAAAATCTGCAAATTATGTTACACAGCCCGAAAAAACAGTTTTTAAAAGCAAAATTTCTCCTCTATCCGATGATGTAAATATCGTTTTCTTGTAAGAGTAATCACTGCGTTATTATGTATTAAGCGAGAAAAATCTTTAAAAATCGGACAAAACATAAAATAAAACATTTTCTAATTCGAATTTCGAAAAAACCGCTCCGAGGCATATTAGGATCTGTCCTAGTGAACCCATATGCAAAATTCTGTAGGTCTGCGACCAACCGTCTCGGCACAATGCGATTGAGAGACGGGCGCAAAAAGATCGGTGGTCACAAACCTACCTACATACAATGTTTACTCTGATTTTATATAAGATATACCCAATTTGAGCTCAATCGAATGTAGCGTTAAAACGCTAGCGCACTTTCAAGAATTTTTCCCCAATAGGCCATAATGTAAAAGAAATTTTTATCGTAGCCCTGTAGGAAAACTATAAGTCCTACACACACCAAAATCAATACTGGTCTTGCGACGGTGGTTTATAACATATATGCCCAATTTGAGCTCAATCGAATGTACCATTTAAACGCTAGCACACTTTAAAGAATTTCCTCCCATAGACCATAATGTAAAAGAAATCTTTGTCGTATCCCTGTAAAAAAACTATAAGTCCTAAACACACCAAAATCAATACTGGTCTTGCGACGGTGGTTTATAACATATATACCCAATTTGAGCTAAATATAGATACATTGGCATACATTGTAATACATTGTGAAAAAAGGGACCATTTTTAAAAAACTATGCACACACATTACCCCCCCCCCCTCCAAGAAAACAAAGATAATAGAACACAAACTGCAATATCTGTGAATATATTTCATGAGACTAATAAATTTAATTTGTATCTTAATAAAAAGAACAAGAACTTTGCAGACACTAAATATATTTTTTGAATTTCTATATTAATGCATCAAATGTTAACATCTAAGAAGGGTTGTATAGTTTTTTTAAAAAAAAGGTGGCTTTTTTAAAATAAAAACAAACAAATTAAAATATCTGGTACTTGAAAATTTGCACCTACAGATATACGAACATCAAGCCATTGATAAATGTGAAACTAACTGTTAACTTGCAACGGTTTAAAAAATGAAACAAACTAAATTTTAGCTTAAAAAAATCCATTCAACCCAAAACATCCACCCCAGACATCAAATCTGATAGCCCTGCTTCTAAGTTACCATTATAAAGCGATTAAAGAAAAAAAGCTTCATTTTAATAATTTAAACAATTAAAAAATGCATAATTTATTATTAGAAGGTGGCAAATAGAATTATTTTGAAAAATTCAAGCACTTTTCAAGGCTCATCGCCAAATTTTTCAAGGACTCTCGCGTAACTAATTTCCCCCGTATTTTTCAAAACCCTGACCCTCTAGCTAAGAAAAATAACCATCCTTCCAAGCACAAATAGAATATATGTATGTTATGAATACTACAAAAAAAAACATTTTTTTTTTTCAAACTTAAGCATACGCATTTAAATTGGTTGATATCCAGGTCAGAATCTCCATTTTTGGCAAAACCACATGACATCTGTTACAGATTATACCTAGCTTTTGGATACCATATGAACCAAAAACTAAAACGCTAAATATACTTGCAATTCACGGCTTGAAACTCAATCCATTTAAAGCATTAGCTTGGGACATGTTTTTTTTGTAAAATGCCATATTAAAAAGAAAAAAAAATTGTTTTTATTGGGATTAATTATGTAACTTGGGATTAAATGCTTCAGGAATCAAAATCACAATCTACATTTTTGCCATTTTGGTAACTCAATACAGTACTATTCACCTTTTTTTTTTTTTTCAAAATAAGGACATTAGTAAAAATAACTTTTATAACTGCACAATAATAATGCACTCTTATAAGTAAGAAACTAGAGATAAAAAAAAATAAAAACTTTGTGAAAAAAACACACATAAAAGGTTACTTCAAGGCGTAACGATCGTTTCAACTGAAAATGCGTTCAGTCTTTGTCAGACAAACCCTTCCGTCATACAGAGCAGAGGGAACTGAAAAAGATAAACAGTCAAGGAGGGAACTTAAAAGATAAGCAATCAAAAGATAAACAATCTTTGATTGTTTATCTTTTTCAGTTCCCTCTGCTCTGTATGACAGAAGGATTTGTCTGACGAAGACCGAACGAATTTATGGTCGAAACGATCATTACGCCTTGAAGTAACCTTTTATGTGTGTTTTTTTTCACATTTATTTATTTTATCTTTTAACACCAGTTTTTTGAGTGTTTATTTTCATAAGAAACTAGAGGTCAAAATTGAGAAAATTTGTCGGTGGCCAGCGGCCACTAGCAAGTTTTTTAAATATTACACAACTTAATACAAGTTTAATAAAGATGCACAGCTTATATGAATACTAAGGAAAGACTTTTTCTAAATACGCCTCTAATAAATTGTTCTTGCAACTGCCATTTGCTAATTAAAAAAATAAAAGAAAAATTACTTGTCAGTGTACACAGAATATCCCAAAAACACTAACCTGGGGTTTTATTCCTTAAATATTTTTCACAAATATTTTACAGTAAATCCCAAAGTTATGTAAAAAAAAGGTACAGAATTTTACAGTAATGATTATAATTTTTGGAAGATTAAATCTAAATAAATACAAATGTACATTTTTATATGGTCTCCAGAAAATTCCCAGTCTGTAAGATGTGCCCATACATTAATTAAGTTTACAAAATTTAATTAAGTTATAAAATTTCAGTCTTTTATCATTTTATGCTCGCTACGGCCCTGCCTATGTTGATAGCATTTCTCTGTAGTGTACCCTTATGACCGCTCTTTAAAAAGACATTAAATCCCAATAAAATCACTCAATGCTTTGTTGTTCACTCCCAAGAATGAAAAAATGCAGTATTACACTGTATCTACCCCCCCCTTTTCCAGGCTTGAGCAACGATTGACCTATATTTATCCCATTTCACATTCCACAGTGTGGATTCTTGACCGATTAAACAGGGCAACCCTTTAACCCCTGGCAATCCTTTTTCTCCCCTATGCCTTGGCTTGTCCGTCCGTTTTTCCATTCGTATTTGCCAAAACTTTTTCTCCTTCCTTACCATACAATTTTCCTTACAGGAGACAAAACAATGAAGTCAAAATTGACGTTTAAACGACCTTTACAAAACCGGAGGTATAACTGTTCCTTCACAAAATTCCAATCAGCCTTTTTTTTAAAAAAAATGCAACCAGATAAAATGTCCTTTTATAAATAATTATTTTTTCTGTTGTCTTTCATTTGCGTGATGAGAAAGATGCCCCTGGAATGTTTGTTTTTTCAGCAATGTAAAAGGGCCATCTGGCACAGTACGCATTCAGTTTGGGAGGGGGGGAGGAAGGAAGTTCAAAATGATTTCACCTGTAAGGATGTTATGTTTGATAAGTATGCAGTTGTGAATTAGTAAACAATAAGCTTAGACTTGGCCACATATATGGCGGCAGCTCCCATTGTTTTGAATTGGATGTTATGTACTCTTGCAAGTTGTTCTTAATAATTGCTTTTAGTGTAATCATTACATGTACGGTTGCCAGGTCGCCAAACCAAATAGCCGGACAGACCAGCCAGTTTGGGTAAAAACGCCGGACAGCCTACAATATTAAAGATTTTGTCTTAGTATTAATAGGTACGACAAAAAATGTATGTAAAATAGAGATTTTTTGATTATTACCATGAATCTTGTTAAATTCTAATGAAATATAAATAGCATCGGATGCCAAATCAGTTCAAGTACTTTATTACTAATCAGCCAAAGTCACTAAAAAGCCTAACAAAAGCCGGACACGCAATCAAAAAGCCTAACTATGTTCGGCTTTATCCAGACGCCTGGCAACGCTAATTACATGGCCTTTCTACTACAGATTATTTATTATAGTTATTACAGATATTTACTAAACGTTTGAGAATTATGGATTCACTTCAAAATGCGAAACGACTTATTGCAAGTTAGAAAGTTTACGCGATTTCGAAACATGCATTGGTCTGAATTTATGTCTGTCTTTAAGAATAAGATTTAGGACTAAGTTAATCATTTTGAGATAGCATCAAACGATTTCTGAACATTTACTACATGGTGCATAAATGTGCCTGTTTGGAAAACAAGTTGCTTTCTTTTAATCCCCTCTCCAACCTGGCTGCCTTTTTTACATACGCCACTGGCTTTATTCATGAAGAACATTGTAATTTTCCGAGAATGACAGCTGTCATCACCTTTTCTTCTGGCAATGAGCATTATTAATATTATAGTGGACAGCATCTGATTGGCTAGCAGGTCATGACGTACCAACTTGCTGAAAAGCAACTCTAAAATAGTATAAAACCGGTACGTGCATATGTGAAGACTGAAAATCATGACGTCACATGAAAAGTTTGAAGCAGTGCAATTTCTGAATGGCCAAAATCTAAAATCCATGATTAAAAATGAAAAAAAAAAAAAGCGGGGGGGGGGGGGGGGGGGAAGAACAGCTTTAGTATGGTCCCTTTTTGGCGATTTTTTGATTTGGCGACAAAATCTTGTCGCCAACCCAAGTTTGCCTTGCCGATGCCAATTGTAAACAATATGGCGGATCGGATGGCGCTGGTTCCGAGATAATTGATCGTCGCCGTTAATTTTGCTATGATTTATTTTAATGGCTTTTAAATATTTTTATGAAAAAAAAATTAAACAGATAACAAGCTTACATGTACATATAGATTCGGTTTAATAAAATTTAATAACTTTTCTTTTTGTGTGAGGGGGGGGCTGTGCCCCCCCCCCTCAACCCCCCCTTTCTCTTTTTAGTTGATTAAATTAAACAATGCAAACAAATAATATTCTAAAGGCAATACCTCACAAAATAACAAAAAAAAATTAAAATACATCTTAGCATTCTGACAAAAGACTACGTAAGCAAAATAAAGAACTAATTCAAATCATAACGAACAATGCTTATCTAGTACCTTAATTAAAATCGCTAAATTGTTTCAATATTGAAATAATAAAATCAAAATATCAAATATTATTATATTAATAACGGAATTATTTGTTGCTCCTACCATTAACAAATAAACAAAGGTAATAATAACAAATAAAAACAAACAATGCTTATCACATACCCTGATTAAAATCTCTAAATTATTCCAATGAATATGGAAATAATAAAATCAAATTATTTCACTGTATAAAATATTAATAACGTAATTATTTGTTGCTTCTACCCTTAACAAATAAACAATGGAGAACGCAAATATTAATCTGAAACGTACTATCAAAAGAATGCTTATTCATACAAAACTGTATGTAAACAGTCAGTATGAACCTGAACAGCCGTTTTAAATTTCAAAAATAATTAAATAATAATAAAATTTAATGTAAAATAAAGCCATTAAAATAAAACCATAAAGCACATGGCAGATCAACCATTTGAACGAACCTCCCGCGCTAAGAAATACACAGGGCTCAAAAAGTTCATGAAAGGAACAAATGATCACGATTTGCCGGACGAACACGAGCGCATCCGTGACGTCATGGAAGAATCCACTTTTAGCCCGAGGTTAGGGTTACCGCTCCGGAACATCCGACGGCGGGGTTACCATATTGGCATCCTTTATCGCGCCAAAAAAAGTCGCCAAAAATAAAGCGCGCCAAAGGGACCATACTAAAGCTGTACCGCGGGGGGTGGGGGGAATAGGGACTATATTCGAGAAAAAGGGGCTTTTATGTACCTAGAAGAGAAAAAGGGACCATTTACGAGGCCTGAAATTGCTGAGAAAGACTAAGTGTTGCGAATTTTTGTAAACAACTGTAACACTGTTGCGAGATTTCAAAGCTCTACTAATTGATTTTGTATATTTTTTGCTGAAAGATAATGCATTCTTATTTTCCCCTACTTGCCTATTACAATAGATTTTCAAATTTGCTGACCAGATAGCACCACCTGGGAAGGTTTTTTAGCTTAAAAACCCACAAGGCTTTTTAAATATTTTTTTAAAGATAAAACGTTTATTTTCTGAAATTACAGAAGAAATATCTGGAAAATTATTTAATTTATACTGTAAAAGTATTTAACCAAATAAACATTTTCTATAAGGTAGATGATCATTAAGATAGTGTATAACCATACTATCAATTATAAAGTATATAAAGCTATACAAATGCATTCCCTTAATTTTTATAAAAAGCAAAAAAGATGTTTATGCAAGCATAATAACCAACATTTCCTCATTAAAATATTTAAAAATGCAATTATTCAATCATGTTTTGGGAATTGATCAATCAATTGATCATTCAATTTATTGGGAACGTAAAAAATACAGGTTTGGTTCTACTAACTTCCGAAATTACATTACGTCACCTGATTAATAGATCAATATCACAAAGTACATATATAAGGAATAAAATTAATTATACTGTCATTGGGTTATTCATAGTAAAAGAAAAAGACATTAAATCAATATATTAAAATTGCATAGCTTACCGAAAAAAATTAAACAAATAATTTCTGTAAAAGCAAATATGTATAAAAACAGACTGCTTTTTTTTTCTTTTTGAAAAATTCTTTACTAGAATACGTAGCGTCAGTTCATGTATGGTATGACATCTAAGAAAAAAAGTAAGAGTTCTATCTCAGGATAAAATTGGTTTCAGATCACAATAAATACTAATTAAAAACTTTAAGAGGCCCAAGCTTGAAAAACAAATAGATGTAAAATAAATTAGATGCTAGAATTTACTGAAATTAATTCAAGAAAGCAAACCTCCATTATTAAAGAGCCATTCACTAGGAACGTTTAAATCACCCACGACCGAGCTATTCTTACCATGGATCTAATGTCTCTGAGTTCGAGGCTAAAATTCGTCTGCTGGCGGTATTTACACCATAGAGCATTTCGACGTGACGTATCTGTGACGTCAGCTGAGTGACAGCTTCGCGCATCGTTCTGCGCATGCTATTTCTTTACCTAAACGTATTATTTAGCAATCTCGGTAATCCGTAAAAACTACGTGTAATCTGACGAGGTTCACTGGGTTTTCGGATTGCGAACCCTCCCCTCTGTGAAGTATGTAAACAAACTGTAGCAAGCAACAGGCGTTGGAGTTCAGATAGCAATCCATGCAATTTAACATGTATCTTTATCCCTCGCCTCCCCCAAAAAAATTCACCCTCCCCATTTTATTGTAAATATTTTTTTCAGTGTGCATGAAAGAATGTACATTATTTATTTAGAATTGTCGTAAAATTTTTAAAGCTGTATGCAAACAATTAAACTCTCATTGCAAAATTAGATATTCTTTCTAGTTTAGGATTGCGATATTTTTTTTCATTATAGTTTGATGCTTTGACTAGATAGGTTTATCCTTAGATTGACATGAATTTTAGTGCATGCTTTCTATGGATAACACTTTCTGGTGTGGTTTCTGTTGTTAAATGGGCATATATTATTTATTAGAATAAATGAATAAAAAATATTAAAGAATTGGTTTGTTAATTATTTTTTTAAATACATATTTTGATTAAAAATCAATTTATACATTGTTTATAGAACTAGTATTGTACCAGTGGTTGGTTTATTAAAAAAATAAAACAGGTAGTTTCTTATGTTGAAACTGCCATATGATGTGTTTATGTACAATTACTTATTGTTGCTTACCCTTAAAAAAAAAAAAAAAAAAAAAAAAAACCTCTAGAATCTACTCATTTATAATCACTAAACTTGGCTACGAGTCTTTTTATTCTTTTGCGGTATTCTAAATTAGGTATGCAGTGGAACTTCCTCTTTTATTTCACCTTGCTGTCTTGATTTTTTCTGTTGTTTCTTCGACTTCATGAAATCAAGGTTCTACTCTTCTTGTGTCCATGGACAGATGATTAAATGGTTACACTGTACTTCGTTAAAATAAATCCTTATTCTTTCACCTAAATCTATTTCCACTCTGTTCTGCGTGTAACTAATATTAGGATTAGAAATTATTCTGAAGATTCTTAGATTTTTCGGTACTTGCATATTATCCCGTTGGTCATTTCCAATAAACTATTTTTTCATCAAATGTGCTGGCAAACTATACTATTAATCGTATCTAAACCATTAATAATTTCATGCATTCAGCATTTAACTTGGCGAAAAATCACTCGTCTTGTTTGACTGCCGGGATAATACGCAAGTACCAATTTTTCTTGAAGAATACTGTTTTTATCTGCTGTTTACATTCAAGAACCTAAATCATTTTATGCAGCCAAATATCGTCAAACATGAAACTTTTTTTGTAAATAACTTAAGTAATTTAAATCGTCTGACTGGCATCTCAAATTTTTTTCTATCTATCACTTGCTTGCACATAGTCTGGTTACTGTATAAATTATGTGAATACATATTTTCAAGTAACATTGTAATTTATGATAGTGTTGAAAAAAAATTCTCTTGCATACAATCATTATGGAAGAAAGTAATTGCAAAAATTTATATATAACTCCTTTTATTATGATTGCTTTTTTTTTTTTTTTCACATCCTTCAACTAATAAATCTGATACGGACACCACATGACTTCCTTGTACCTCTATTAAATCAGAAATATTTTCAGTGCACTTCATCTAAACATATTTCATTTGAAAGAGACAAAATACTGCAATTCTAAAGTTTACCGCCAAGCTGAGTTCAATTTTAAAGATTTGTTTTACTTAATTGGGCAATATTTTGACAAAAGCCAACAAGCTTGAGATAGTTAGCGAGATTTCAGTCACAGCTGAAATAGTTATTCATCACAGATTTTTAATGAAACGAACATATCTATAGACCCTTAATGTATTTTAAATCTTTTGGGTGACCCTGTAAATAAATTACTCAGTCGACAGCACTCAAAAGCACAGTTACATGTTACAATAGTTCTAAATACAAAATTTTAACATTCTATGGTTAAAATGGTGGTTTTAGTCATGCAAAATGCGTAATTATTTTTGGCGTTAAATTGGCAATATTTCGGCAAAACTTGACAAGGTGGATGGCAAATAGTGAGATTTTGTGCATGGACTAAACAATAACTGACTCCAGACATTAATGTATTGGAATTCTGGTAGTTGCATATTATCCCGTTAGACATTCCCGCCAAATTATTATTTTTTTTTTTGAAAATGTGCTGGCAAACTGCTGCCAGTTGTATTCAGAACCATCATGATTTCAAGCAACCTGCATTTATCTAAGCGAAAAATCGCTCGTCTTAGCAGACCGCTTGAATAACATGCAAGTACCAAAATTCTTTTGGGTTGTCCTGCAAACTCTCCAAAAGATTGGAATAAAAAATCTAGGTGTACAACAAGATGTTACAACAATCTTGTATATAAAATCTCAGCAATCTACGACTAATAGTTTTTGAGATATGCGAATGAAATATATACATATATACACCAAAAGTTGCCAAGTTTGGAGACTGATGCAGTTTTTGAGGGAGGTGGCTGATCGTCACCGGATCATTATCTAACCATATGGTAAGATGTTATTCTGCTTAAAATGGATGAATGTCTCTAAAATTGCCATTGACTGTAATGTGTTGGAATTTTTTTGAGTGCTGCAGTAGAATTGTAAATGATAAAGGTACCATTTTTGATGGCAAGATTCATTTTGCAATCCCTAACAACATATATCACTTTTGATTCATTTGAAATAACTTAATATCTCTAAATTACACTTTAAGGAATTTCTGTCCATACAGCAAAATGTATGGATGTAGATGTTACAACCCTAAATAGAAAATTTCAACATTGTACGGCTCATAGTTTTTGAGATATGCGAGTTGCATACATACGTACAGATGCCAGGGAAACACTGATCAAAATGATGAAGCTGTCAGTCATAATGTTTGTACATGAATTTATAGGAACATACATACATGCGTATAATGAGATGTCTCTCAAAAACTCTTAAAAGTATATTTAGAGGTAGTCAAAATCTGGATACCCAATTTTTTTGCGATCACATACTTCTTTGTACATTATACACGGAAATAAAAATATTAGTGTTTGTAAATTGTATAGACACACACAGACACACGCATAGTGCCCCAAAAAGTGATAACATGCTTTAATTCTTTATCTATTAAAGATAATTAGGCAATGTGAATTGAAAAAATGGAAACTGAAATTCTTCCAGATTTTATTTATGCACTCGGGTATATGAAATCTGGATAAATTTCAGTTTCTCTTAATCTATTCAATCAATTCTGCGATATAGAGAGGATAATGATAACTGTAAGTGCTCCTATAGACTCCTGTTCGCTTACTTCTGTTACTGAAAATTTCATATATTGTAGTTTAGCCCCTAGTGGTGAAATGTTTTGGATTAGTGCATATTGCAAAATCTTTTACCGACACACTAGTTGTGATTGAACCGAAAAACATGGTTGCACGATGTAATCACTAAAAGTGATAACACCAAGTCCCAAGAACATTGAAAATTTTGGCAAGAATATTGAAAATGTCAATTTCAAGAAACTTGAAAAGTGTCTACTTGCCACACCGTGCTAGAAAGAAATAGCACCTAAGTGCTAATAAGGTACGAAAAAATTCCTCTTGTTAATTTTCAAAGAGTTAACACTTTTTAAATTTGCTTACAACTACCATACAAAAAAATTCCCAATAAGTAAAATGTACCCCATGCACAAATGAGATTATGTACAAAATTTCAGCCTTTCATCATAAAAGGCCTTAAGAGATATCTATAAACAAAGATGATTGGGGTCTATACTTGAATTTGAATGTAACATATTGTTTCAAATTATCCATATGACCCTTAAAATGTGATTTTTTCCCCTTACAGAGCAACTGAAAAGTGGTTTAAGTCAGTACGTATTATCTTCATACATTTGACACTTTTCTGGATATAATTCTCAAATTTTGTACATCACCTCATTAGAATATGGAGCACATTTTACTGATTGGGGATATTTTTGTATGCGGGTTACATACAAAAAGTGTAACATTTTGGGAATTAACGAAAGAAATTTTTCAATGAGAAAACATGTAATTCTCCAGGGCTAGCGGCAATTTCTAGCAAAAAAAGCTGCCGGAGCCTTAATATTCTTATGTTAATACTCAGTAGCGAACTGCAAACCCCTGCAATATGGGTTGGTAGCACATTTAACTAAAATAACGATAATTTAAAGATTTTCCCATATAATAATTATTTCACAGAACAGTGATATAAAATTAAATAGTCGGAAATTAGCAGGAAGAAATATAAACATTATACAGAAAACACCCAAATTCTGATGGTCTTAGGACTCTCAAATCTGGTCGAGGTGAAGCGAATATGATTTGTCTTGTCTGCTAAAATCAGTTTGTGCTTGAAAAGGGGAAAATTTATGAATTAATGTACTAGTGTTGGGCTTCGGAG
The DNA here is from genome assembly GCA_038373885.1 of Cheiracanthium punctorium. Classification (NCBI taxonomy): domain Eukaryota; kingdom Metazoa; phylum Arthropoda; class Arachnida; order Araneae; family Cheiracanthiidae; genus Cheiracanthium; species Cheiracanthium punctorium. Next base: position 182,630 of record JAWZYV010014937.1, on the reverse strand, counting down.
CAAAGTATTCATGAGCTTTGCTGGGTTTTGCCTAATATGTAAAAATTCACCCAGAAAAAAGAAATACTGGGTCAGAGTTCCAGCTTTTGATTTCTGTTCTGATTCTAACTAGAAACAAAATTCAAAAATGTAATTGTAGAATTGTTTAGTACAGTTTTATGAGCTAACATTGCGAAACAGAAATGTTTTCCATCTTATAATAAAAAGGCAGAAGCTTTATGGAATTATACATTTACATTTTGCACTCATGTTTACTGTCAATTTAAATAATTATGCAACTAAGTAAAGATTACATTAATTGGTCTACGTCTTTAATTCAGTTGATTTATTGGATTATTTTTTAATTCATATTCAGACGTATTAGATTAATTACATGTACAAATATGTTATGCGATGCATATGTTACACTTTTTTATTAATGGGATAACTGGTCTTATTTTACAGGCATTTACATATTTAAAAGAACACTATGATAAATAATAACAAGCAGTACATTTATTTTTTATAAAAGAAAAAAAACAATCTGAATATATCGTAATAGGAATTTAAATAAACACTTCTTTATTATAAATATTAATGGAATTTGATGTTTTCTAGGGCATACAGAATATCCGATGAATTATAATTCAAAAACAAAACTTTATTCTTGCATAAATCTCACAACGTAAGAAAATTTCGCATGCACAACAATGATATTTGTAAACAAACAGTAATCCGAATAACCTGCCGAATCTTAAAACAACCGTTGTGTTCATTCCCGTACATAATGTTGTCTTTCTGAACGCAGTACCAGCTGAAAAAGTTGCTTGAAATATCATTAAAATATTATATGTTAAGCTTTTTAAAATATTAAACGCCACCTGGGACACAAAAGTCGAAGGTCTGATTAACAAATTCCATCCATTACAATCATCCAAAAAATTAAATTTAATACTTTTTTTGAATGTTGAAAATCGGGTTTTTCCCATTGAAATACATTACGAGAACCCCAAGCTGTCACGCAAGACGACGACCGATCGCAGAGAGGAGGGGTTCGTCGAAATGCTCTATAGAGATGATTTATACCAGCCAGCTTCCACTGAAATGTAGAGTTAAGCCGGATACCATCTAAAGCAAACAAAAAGACTAGAACCCAATGCTAATTGACTGGCTACTCACCGAAGGAATTATTCAAACTGTCTATGTACTCGATGGCCGGACCCAGGGATCCGGTACGAAGTAGACAACAGACATTTTGCATGCTTTTGGAGTTCGAGGCTAAAATGCGTCTGCTGGCGGTATTTAGGCCGCGTTCAGACTGCCACTTTTGAGTAACTCGAGTTACTCGGGAAAAACCCAAGCCGTTCACGATGCCCGATTTGAGCTTTTCGGGGAGATAAACAAAGCGTTCAGACTGCCAAGTTGAGTAGCTTGAGTTTTTCCCAACACCCCAAGGATTTTCCTTGGGAAATTGGGGAGATAGATCACGTGAGCTTTGTTTATTGTTATTGTTCGCTCCCATTGGCTCCACAGGTTAGTAAATACGTGCCGCCCCTTTTTTTCCTATTATATACCCGAAACCGTTCATGATGTCAATCTCCCCGAGTAAAACTCGAGCTGTTCGTGTTTTACCCAAAAGTGGCAGTCTGAACACGCCCTTAGGCTACTATGCATAGATTTAGGGCGCGTTCGAGAACTCATCGGTCGTGCACCGGTGCACGACCAGAGCGTTCGGAAAGGCGGAGCTCTGGAAGTAACCGCGTTCGAAAACGTTTCGGTCATGTAGCGGTTGTCTGCTCAGCGTGACCAGAGCGCAACCAGAATGACCCTGCTAGTGAGGTGGGTTATTCCGGTTATTAGCGTAGTGTTGCCAATGTTTATTTTTGTTTTCTTGGCTTGGAATCTGATGTGGTGAGGATGACCGAAACCGGTTGACAACCGTGACGTCACTTAACCGAAGAATGACCGCAACCGGTAGCACCGGTGCAAAACCGACCGGTTAATTCTCGAACGGGCCCTTAGTAGCTACTAAACCTATTGTTCAGTTACTAACTTAGTAAGTGGGCGGAGATACTAAATGTTCGTAAATCGGTATTCAGATACATTTAGTACTAAATCACGTGACCAACACCAAGGGAAGTCAGGGAAAATGAAGGGATAAGTTAACAGGGAAGCTAGCAGACCAATCAGAGCGCTTGTTCCAGGCGTGCGTTTATTTAGTCGGAGATTTAGCAGCTTGTTTGGTCACGTGATTTTAGCAGCTTGTTTTGGTCACGTGTTTAGTATCTCCGCCTCCAAATTCTATCTGAATCCACTTTACTAAATTTAGTAACTAAACAAGCTAGGGTTAGTAGCTACTAAATCTATCTGAATAAGGGCCTAAGTACATCGGCCAGCTCTTATTGAAATGCATTGAGCAGATTTTATAACTAGTCTTTTTAAATAGATGGTTTAGAAGACCATGATACAGCATTTCGCTTCAAAACTTTCTTAATAAAAAGAACATTAGCGTTCTAAAAATATTACGATATTGCAAACACTGCATCACTGAGTTGATTTTGAGTTTTCTGAGTTTAAAATAGTACAAATATTCGTTAAAAACCTCCCGCACCTTTTCAAAGTACACTCTCCAAAATAAGTATTCGAGTAAGAGATAAATTTCCTACGTTGGTTTAGTATATTAAAGATTTATTTATTATAGAATATGAATTAGGCTATGTATAAATATGACTTTCCATATTTCCGTCAAGCTGTCCGTTTTTCAAAAACTCAATTATTATTCGCAAATCTAAAGTAGGAAATTTATCTCTTGCTCGAATACATTTTTTGGAGGGTGTACTAAATCATTTTATAATAACTCTTTCTGCTAATAAACCACTCAAAATGAGTTACTGTTTTTTTAATATTTAAATTAAAGGTTTAGGAGTAGATGATATTGCATTTCACTCCAAAATTTTGTTAATAAAAGAATATTACAGTTCTAAAATTATTACTTTTTTGCGGATTCTTTATAAATAGTACCGCATAGATTAAGATTATATGATTTTAAGTTTTCTGTTTTGAAATAACAAAAATATTTAAGCATTTCATTCTGCATTAAAACCAAACATCTTTCATGATTCCCTTTAATGGGAGAAACCGGAGTTTTAACATTCAAAAAAGGTATACTAAATTAAGGTCCCCAATTTTCGGGGACTGACAATAATTTCGACTTTTTTCAGCTTGTCCCCAAAATGTGCACTCTCTTAAAAGAGTATCCAGTATAAGCAAAATTTCCTATTTTAGCTTTGCGAATAATTTATTAGTTTTTGAAAAAAGCAGAACTCAACAGAAAGATGGAAAATTATAATTATACATAGCTTACTTCATATTTTATAATAAACAATTTTTTAACCCATTTATGCCTAGTGTCCTTTTTTTGGGACGGCATTTTCGCTATTAGTCGAAAACGTTATTTATTTTTCCTAGTCTTTATTCATGAGTATTGAGCCTCAACGCTACAAAATATTTTAACATGACCAAGTAGGATGTTGATATTTCGATTTTTATGCATAATGATTTTAAAAGAAATCATCCCTTCTTCAAGAAGTTGACGTCAGAAATTTATCTATTATTTCTGTTATCAGTATAAATCGAAGAAAGTCGCAAAAATATCCAGGCACAAATGGGTTAATACAGGAAGCCAACGTAGAAGTTTGACGTTTACGCGAATACTTTTTTGAAAGGGAGTAAAAACACAACAATCGGGAACAAAATTTTAATCAAAACAGTTATTTCTTCCCAATTTGAAAAGAAGTAAATTGTTTCCTTCATTTTATGAATGCTGATACTAATGCATTAGTTGATCAATAGTAAAGCACATTTGAGAAGAGTAAGAATTGTGGGAATGAGTAATGAGAACGAGTATTGGGAAGTGTAGGATGTTTTTTTATTCTCAGAAAATTTACTTAGGAAAATTATTTGACGAATTCAATTTGCGTAACGATCGAAACACTAATAATTTTTTTAAATAAATTTTTGAACAGGACATAACATAATTTTTATTTAAAATTCATAGAGATAACCCCCAAACTTTTAAAAGTATTTTTAAAAAATTAAATCGAGACAGTTTTTTTTTAAAATAAAATGCATTAACAAATGCTATAATATTTTGTAGGGTTTAAGCATTTAAAACTTGATTTGTAATTTAGATGACCATTAAATTGTTTTTAAATAGCAACAGATTTCTCTCTGCTTATCTTTCATTCTCTTAATTTATATCTTAATTCTTTAAAAGAAACTGCAAGTTCAATACTTCTAATAATGAGTCAACGTAAGACCAAAAACATTTGTTTAAATGCATATAGCATGTACACCCTCCAAAAAAAGTATTCGATCAAAAGAGAAATTTCATACGTTGGTTTTGTATATTAAAAATTATTTATCATAGAATATGAATTAGGCTATGTATAAATATTACTTTCCATATTTCTATCAAGTCGTGCGTTTTCCAAAAACTTTATTATTATTCGCAAATCTAAAATAGGAAATTTCTCTCTTGCTCGAATACTTTTTTGGAGGGCGTACAGGGTGCCAAATAATTAACCCATTTGTGCCTGGATATTTTTGCGACTTTCTTCGATTTATACTGATAACAGAAATAATAGATAAATTTCTGACGTCAACTTCTTGAACAAGGGATGATTTCTTTTAAAATCATTATGCATAAAAATCGAAATATCAACATCCTACTTGATCATGTTAAAATATTTTGTAGAGTTGAGGCTCGATACTCATGAATAAAGGCTAGGAAAAATAAATAACGTTTTCGACTAATAGCGAAAATGGCGTCCCAAAAAAGGGACGCTAGACATAAATGGGTTAACCGAAAATTTGAAACTGCAATAACTATTTATTGGGACGTCATACTGACGTAACATTTGGTGACTCAATATCACGCAGTTTACAATTTACGAAAGGAGTTTGAATTAGTACGAGTTTTCATTTTGTGTCGCGACGCAGCACTCGACAGACATGAAGTTCTAAGCAGTTTTAAGTAAAAGTTCGCGTCTTTGCTTGCAGTTCGCAGAAGTAAAATGCCGAATTTGACCATCGAACAGAGGATTTTCATTTTCTGCTGAAATTTCGGCCATCACACTGCGAACTAATTATTCAGTTTTGTACAACTTTGATCTTATAGGCTTCGCCATACTGTTGCAAGTAATGGGAAGCACTTCGAAACTTGTGCATTAAATTGGAAGAAGTGTGTACTTATACGTGAAGTAAATATATTTCTTTTAACTCTTCTCAGTCTTTTACTAAAAATTCAAATTATTGGTTAATTGCTGGGCACCCTGTAAAATAGAAATTAAACATGTCGCTTTGCTACATATCTTAAAAATCCAATGTTCAAAATCAGTAACCAAAAGATCAGCAATGTTCAGAATCTATAATCTACACATCAAAGATGTCCGAAATCTGTAACCTACTGAGCTAAAGATGTCAAAAATTTTTAACCTAAAGATCTGATAATTAAATGTTTTAATTCGTAATTTTCCAGAACACTTGCTGTCTTTTTTATGTTTGTATACTCTATTCTAGGCTTATGTACCATAACGTAAAAAAAGAAAAAAAAATTGAATAAAATTCCAAATTTTCAAAAATGGATTACAGTTAACATTTGGTGACCCACCTTTTTAGAATCTCCCAAATAAGTGCTGGAAATCACAAAAAATAAACAATTTTCCTAACATAGGACCCTGTAAAAATGTTTGGATCGACCTCTGGTTTGTTCGCAAACACTATGTTGTTGATAAATTTAAAACACAAAAACCGATAAAAATTTAAGTAACATAAATGTGATAAAAATCAACATTACTCTCGTGTAGATATACAAAAGATGCCTGCTAGAACACTTTTATAGTAATTGTCTTGTCTGCAGACAGCCACCATATAAGGCTTCACTTTGTGTGAAAGCAGACGTGCCCATTCAAGTGACTACGCTGAGTGAATGCTGCTTGACATATATTGCAAACATAGGGCTTCTCTCCTGTGTGAGTGCGAAGGTGTCGAAACAAATTACGCTGATCAGTAAATTTTTTTTTACAAACATCGCATACATAGGGTTTAACCCCCGAGTGAATCCGAAGATGGCCCTTCAAGTCACTGTGATTAGTAAATGCTTTCTGACACACATCACAAACATAGGGCTTCTCCCCCGCGTGAATGCGGAGGTGACGATTCAAGTGACCCTGATGTGTAAATGCTTTCTGACACAAATTGCAAACACGGGGCTTCTCTCCCGTGTGAATTATTAGGTGACGATTCAAGTTACTTTGCTGGGTGAATGCTTTTTGACACACATTGCAAGTATACGGCTTTTCCCCTGTGTGCACGCGAAAGTGCTGATTGAAGCTACCTTGCTGAGCGTATGCTTTCTGACACACATCGCAAACATAGGGCTTCTCTCCCGTGTGAGCCAGTAAGTGGCGATTCAAGTTACTTTGCTGAGTGAATGCTTTTTGACACACATTGCAAACAAAGGGCTTCTCTCCCGTGTGAAGACGGAGGTGTATGTTGAATGTACTTTGAAAACTGAATGCTTTGCCACAAACATCACATACAAATGGCTTCTCTCTGGTATGCGTACGTACATGCATCATTAAACGCACCTTGCTGGAAAATGTTTTTTGACACATGTAACAATCATGACATGCTTCTACTTTGTCTGCACAAAGATCTTTTAACTTTTGGTGTTTAGAGTGCCCTCCTTCAGCACTAGAACGTGTTTCTTGTTCCATCCGAACCTAGAGGCGATTACTAGGGTTGAGTAAAGTGAATTTGGCAATTTTCATACAGGTTCAGGGATAAAACAAAAGAAAAAATTTTGCCTTTTAAATATTACAAAATTCCTGCAACGTTTGTAAAGACTGCGTAGTTCACAAAAAAATCTTCAGCTGTTGCTCTGAGTATCTTTTCGGCTGCTATGATTCACACACAAGTGATTCCATTTTACAGTAAAATAACATACATTAAAAGCATATTAGAGATAGTAAATTGTTAACTCTTAGTTACTGAATTAATGCAACTACACATTTTAGCAGGAATTGATCTTACTGCGTGTAAATGCTATTTCAAAATATACTAGCCTAACAAAGTATATTGCATTATCATATATCGTAAATTGAAAAATTCACGAAACTATTAAAATATCATGCCAAGTATAATAAAACTGATGATCAAATAAAATGTGGATGAAACGATTCCCATCTGCAACGAAAAGAGATCATACAATTAGCACCCATAAAGATAAATGCAGTACTTTGAATAATTAAAACACATTTCTCTTTTCATTACATACATCCGTTATATTTATAAACTGTAAGATTTGGTAAAGAAAAGAAAAAAGAAAGAAATATCAAACTTATGAATGAGAAAGTTTTAGAGTTTTATTTACAGGGATGAGATTGGCAAAAAAGCAAAAAAAACTGAAATCATAACAGAACAGAAAAATTCTACACATGACATTTGCACATATTATATGTGAAAGAAGTTTTAAGAAGTAAAACATCAGGACATGCTACAAGATAAAGTATTAAGCAGTTAATTAATAATTGAAATCAGAAATCTACTGAAAAAAAAGCAGAATTTTCAGGAGAAAAAAGACAAATTCCTCTTAATTCGCAAACTAAAATCAACTAAAAAACTGAAGAATCTCATCCCTGTACAATTTATTTTTTTGCAACATGAATTCATACTGTAGGACGAAATGGTAAAATTTTCGTATAGATGCTGAATGCTACTTTATGTTAAAGTTAAGCATTGGCGCAACAGCCCGTTTGCGGGCTAACGCCTGCGCTGCACAGCCACGCTTTTGCGACCATGGGCTCTTTGAGTGCGCAAGTAAAAAAGGTTTTGATTTTTTTGTTTGTGAAAGGAAAGAAATAAAAAGTTTATTTAATTTAATTGCTAATGATAGTATTATTTGTTTTGATTATAAAGAAGAGAAATAGAAGACTAATAATTAATCTTAATTTTTCATTAGTTTGTCGATTATTTTAAGTTTTGTTAACTATGTTACGTGTATATTTATGCCAGTAGTGAGCATAATATTTTATAAAACTATTTAAAATGTAAAAATTAAATCTGGTTTTCTGTTTTTCACCTTCCTGTAATTAGTAAGCTGGATCCTGCTTCTATTTTAGCTCCATCCTGAATTTTAAGTGCAAAAATCCTGTAAATCTATATATCAAAGTTAGCAAGCCTATGAAACACCCACATTACATGCATATGTACCTGGTATTGTTTTTTCTTTTTTCAATAACACTGGGGAACAGCAATTTTGTTGTCTTAGAACTGTGACTTGTTTTTGAATCACGTCAACCTTTTAAGATACAGGGAACCCCCAAACTGTGCATAAAAAGAAAAAAAAAGGGGGAAGTTACCAAATATATAGTTACTACAAGTTAAATTATATTAATACACATAAAAAACTTATTTACTAAGTGGTAAACATACATATTAAAGCAAAAATTTTCGTTTGTAGCTTTTCTGGAATGTTTAATCTGTGGACATTCTTGCTTTATGCTCCAACAATAGTCAGCCATCATATGTACATCCCATCTTCCTTGATAGCGTGATTCCATGATCTTCAAATCTTGGTGAAATTGCTCATCTCATCACTGACTTCAACAAGATTTTTCGGGAAGTCAGCGAGATGGCTACGTAAAAAATGCAATGATGCTCATGTTGCAACCAAGCATTTTGAAGCTCTCCAAGAGCTGTTGGACAATTTTGGTGTAATTCTGTGCTCGTGTATCTCCAAAAAAGTCTTTGACAATGTTTTTGAATGCCAACCAAGCATTCTGTCATTGTTCTGATGAAATGCTCATCTTTAAGAAGCTGGCGAATCCGTGGACCATAAAACACAACACATTTTATCTTTCAAAAATACATTTTTTCATTCAAATGATAAGTTGGGAAATGCCGAAACAGTCTCCTTCAATTGACAATGCTTTAACAAATTGTTTCATGAGACCCAGTTTATATGCAGAGGTGGAAATATTATGTTCTTTTTGTTGACAAGTGGCTGATGAAGAATGTTTGGATCACCAGGTTTCAGGTCATATCTCGGAGGATATTTCGACTGCACCCAATGCTTCTCACGAGCTCTACTGTCCCACATGCACAAAAAACAGGGATGCTTGGTATATCCATGTTGCTGGCCAAGGAGGAAGCAGACCATTTTAAGATCAACACAGATGATCCGTTGGTGCATGTGATATTGCAACAAATCAACAACTCTGTCTTCATATTCCTCACGCAAACATACTCCTCAAACATATTCCTCACGCAAACATGACCTATTGGGACTGCACCAAATAAATTTCCATTGTGGAGGAGTACACACTCTAAGCTCCTCTTTCAGCTATCGATGAGCTGAAATTCCCAACTCTTCCACTAAACCATGTATGTTATGGCAATATGCAAACCCATCATCACTTTGAAAGTATTGCAGAAATGCACTTTCTTGTATCGGAAGTAGGATACTTTAGCTCCTTTTTAAAGCAATTTTTATTCATGCAGTCTTGATGCTAACAGTTCTCAAGTTTTTTGGATAGCCCAAATCATTTAACTCATGCTGCTCAAATCCCTAACGAACAGGATCATCTTCAATTTCAAACTCTTCGTCATTGGGGTCACAGCAACCGTGTTTCCGGTGAACGAAGTTCGCTCTTGCAGATAGTGAAGAGAGGGTAGGTGTAGAGAAAAAACTTGACGTGATCGAAGAAAACTAACAACAGTTTTGTAATCAGTGAGCCCATTGGACTCTAAAACAGCTTAAAAATCGAACTCAACAGAAATTATGTTAAAAATTGTTCCCCAGTGTAATAACAGCTTTCGTGCGGCTTATTATATTGCTTAGAGAATAGTACATACAGTCATTAATGTAATTTTGGTACTTACGTATTATCCAGGCGGTCATTCCCGCGAAGCTATTTTTTTTTTGTCTAATGTGCTGCCAAACTGTTGCGAATCGTATTCCGAACCATCAATAATTTTATGTATACGGCATTCCCTGTGGCAGAATTTTTTCCTGCTTTCTGCGACAAACCTCATGAGTACCAATTTCTTTCTGCAACATATTTTTAATAATAAATATGTAATCAACCTGCAATATCAGAAGCACTTTGTGCGTATAAAAATCTTTACATGAACAGATTAAAGCTGTATGTATATTATATATATAAACTGCATAACTAAGCAATAAATTTTGGTAGGAAGTTAGATGCAGACAGAAATGTAAACTTTAATACATCAGAAAAAAAGAAACTTATCTGCATCTATAGAATTTCTGAAGAGAAAAAATCAAGCTCAAAAACATGAAAGCTACAATCGATGGACTATAAACACAATTTATTTCTCAAAATTACTTGAAACATGGTAAACATTTAGCTTATGAATTCACTTTTTTAACAACTTTTGGGGTAACAATTTTTTTCATAACTTTATTTTGGTGGGCTGTTGAAAAATGGAATGCATAATTTGGTTCGTACATCAAAATTAAGCCTGCTTTGATATATTTCCTGGTATTTTTTAAGGGTTCGTTGATTTAAATCAGCTTGATTAAAATCACGATTTAAATCAAGAGATTTTTTTTAAAAAAATCAATGATTAAAATCATTTTTCAAAAATGCATTTTGAATTGATAGATTGATGATGATAATCTAAATAAAAATCTTCAACACTCAAATGAAATTAATTTCTTAATAGCATTAGATGGCACTGCAGTGGTTTAGGGAATCCTTCAAGGGGGGGGGTGACTTTTGAGTGTGACAGTGTGAGAACAAAAGAAATTTGATCAGGAAAATTGGCATTACTAGAATTATTTCAGATTTTAGAACACGCTTGTTTAGGATTCTGTGTTCAGAGAGCTATTGCTAAAGTACAAGGATAATGGCAAGAATTAAGAAAGATAATATTTGGATGTACTTTAATGAAGAGCAGACAGTTTCTGGAAAAGGTGTTAAAACCAAATGCAAGAACTGTGGAAAAGTTATGATGGGATTAGTAGCCAGAATGAAAGCACATGTAGATAAATGTTTCTCCTCTGGCAGAAATGATATTAATAGTGATCAACCTCAAGAAACAGTTGAGAACAATTTAACTTGTACAAAATCTGAGGCAGCCAAACCTATGAAAAGAAAAATCAGTGAGATAGAAAATGATGTTGGTGTTCTTAAGAACAGCATGAATGATTATGTCATAAAGATCACTAAAACTCAAAAGCAAATAAGAGGAAGTGGCAAGATATATTTATGACACCCATTCTGCTTTTCATCAGGTTAATCATCCCCAATTTAAAAAGATGATTTCTGCTTTAAGGCCAGGGTATACTGCTCCAAATAAAGTAGAAATAGGTGGAGCATTACTTGATAATATATATGATCAAGAGAAAGAAATTGTTTCATATTAAAATTTGCTTATCTATGCACTTATTATAATAATAGCTAAAATAGCATAAAATATATTTTATATATATTGTTTAAAATGTCATACTACTTTTATAATATGCAAAATAAATTCATATTAGGAATTTTTAAAACATCTTTAAAAAAATCCGATTTAAATAAAAAAAAAATCTGATTTAAGTAAAAAAAATCCGATTTTTTTTATTTTTTTTTTAAAATCACGAACCCTGGTATTTTTAAAACCAGATGGTGGTCCATTTATGTGAATGAAAGTTCTTTTATCATTTGTCCCAACGTCCTCTTCATTTCTGTCTGAAGATCTTAGCACTGAAATTCTGTTTATAGCGTGAACCTAACTGATTAGTTAAATAATAAATAACTAAAATCATAAAATAGGGGTTGATTTTTATTCATATTTTGTTAGCAAGTTTAAATAAAGGAATGCTTAAGTAAAAATATTCATTCTTGAGAGGGATGGAAAAAGATTGAAAACATGATGCTTAAAGTACAATTTTTCCATCAAATTTTGCAACGCTCGATCAGTGTAAAAATAAATAAAATGACAAAACAGTGCATTATTTTTTATCCTATTTTGTTGAAAATTAAAATAAAAGAATGAAAAAAAAAAAAACCCACATTCATTCTCAAGAAGGATGAAAAAAGATTGAATAATGGATTTGTGTTATAACACAATAATTGTGTTATAACACAATTTTTCCCATAAAGTTTTGTGACGCTCGATCCTTGTAAAAATAAATAAATAAAATGACTAAATAGGATTTTTAATCTTATTTTGTTGGAAATTCGAATAAAGAAATGCAATAGAAAAAATATGCAGTTTCAAGACGGATGAAAAAAGATTGAAATGGCGCTATTTTCCCTGTCAAAATCGTTTACGTTATTTTTATTTTTTCTTATTAAAATTTTATAGACACGGACCAATACGGCCCGAAAAACGGACTTTTAGGATTCTCCTTTTCATTGGAAGACATGTTGAGAAACAGTCGAAATATCTTTCACTTATGCATTAAAAATGTGCTGAACATATTACCGTGAAGTGAGCCCGATAACTAACCACGTGTATGTTGCAAATAAATATGCGGCACTTACGAAGCGAGTTGGGCGAACGGGGTCACACTCACAGGTCAAGTGCATTTCTCAAATAGCTCTCCAGTGGGTGTGAATTCTGCCTCCGTGATTCTGCTCCTGCAGAGACGGCCCGAGGGGCGTGCGGGGCCTCTTCTCTATCATGTGTCTTATGAGATAGAATTAAATAGCCCAGGAGCCGGGCCTCTATAAGCGCGGGGCCTTAGGCGATCGCCTACATTCGCAGCCCCCTTGGGCCGGCCCTGGCTCCTGCATACACGCGCAATGTAAGAATTCCGCGAGAAAAAGCAATCCTTTGGAAGCAATTCTGCAGAAACAAAACATGTTCTGCAAAAATCTAGGGCTGGATTTTTACCCTAACTTCCATTCTTTTTTAATTTCTGTATCGAAAATATTTCCTTTCGCCAAGAACTCTTCAGTTTTATGTTGGACTACTCAGATACGAAGTCGCGCCTTCTGCCAATCAGTCTGTTCTGCAAAAAAGTGTTGTCGGGCTGGTTGCTATGGTATGACGTAGGTCGAAAAGCTCCGTTGCATTTACGAAGTGAGAAAAGAGAGCATTGATATGTATCAATGAAAGAGAGATGAGCGAACGGGGTTAAGGGTCACGTGCAGGTCTTTTGTAAACAGAAAATTCTGCGCTGCAGTCACCGAGCGAAACTGAATGAACTGACGTGCTTGGGAAGATAAATATTTATAGTCTGCATCTGCGAGTAAAATAATCCATTGAAAAGAATTCTGCAGAAACAAAACTTAATCTGCAGAAGTGGGTTTTTTTTTTTTTTTTTTTTTTGGTCTCCCTAAATGGAAATTTTATTCCTGTGTGGAAAATCTTTCTGCAGGAGCTCAGTGCCGTTCTGCGACAATGTCGCCGTGTCGCCGCGATTCTGCCACGGGGACGGCATTTATCTCAGCGAAAGATCGCTCGTCTTGGCGACCGCCGGGATAATACGTAAGTACCGCAAATTTTTATTCCTGCAATTCTAGATTTAATTTCAACTTTCTTTTTAAATCTGCTCGAATGATTTCCTCCTTGTCCTTAGTTGGAAGCGGCCACAAGATTTGATATCATCCCTTCTTGGCAACTTTTTTCGGCGCGATAAACGACATTATACAGTTTTAACTAGCCGTTGTTTACCTTTTGTTCATTAACTAAATATCAACTGAAAGTCTAGTGAATCCAAGTGTATAATTATATATGCAAACTTATACATTCCTGTTTATAAATAAAATTGTATATTTAAATAATTGTAAAATTTAAATAATTGAAAAGGAAAATCGCGCTTAAAAGGTAAAATCATACAAGCCGGTGCGCACCCCATGTAAACACGGCGACAATCGCTGGAGCTTGGCAACCGCCAAGCTCCAGCGACTGTCGCCAACCATTTTCCACGATCAGCAATGTCAAAGTATTTTAACACATTAAAATTGCACATATATTCCACTTACAAAAACATTAAAACAAAATACAATGTGCATATTTAACCAAAAGAACGTCTGCAAATTCAGTAACACGCAATTTAAAATGAGCAAACAGTGGACCGTTTTTAACTAAAAAAACCTCAGTGGATTCAGCAACCTAGTTGTACAGCTATGTAAACTATGCAACCAGTGGACCGTTTTTAACTAAAAAGACCTCAGTGGATTCAGAAACCTAGTTGTACAGCTATGAAAACTATGCAACCAGTGGACCGTTTTTAACTAAAAAAATCTCAGTGGATTTAGCAACCTAGTTGTACAGATATGAAAACTATGCAACTAGTGGGCCGTTTTTAACTAAAAAACCTCAGTGGATTCAGCAACCTAGTTGTACAGCTATGAAAACTATGCAACCAGTGGACCGTTTTTAACTAAAAAAACCTCAGTGGATTCAGCAACTTAGTTGTACAGCTATGAAAACTATGCAACCAGTGGACCGTTTTTAACTAAAAAAACCTCAGTGGATTCAGCACCCTAGTTGTACAGATATGAAAACTATGCAACTAGTGGGCCGTTTTTAACTAAAAAACCTCAGTGGATTCAGCAACCTAGTTGTACAGCTATGAAAACTATGCAACCAGTGGACCGTTTTTAACTAAAAAAACCTCAGTGGATTCAGCATAGTTGTACAGCTATGAAAACTATGCAACCAGTGGACCGTTTTTAACTAAAAAAACCTCAGTGGATTCAGCACCCTAGTTGTACAGCTATGTAAACTATGCAACCAGTGGACCGTTTTTAACTAAAAAAACCTCAGTGGATTCAGCTACCTAGTTGTACAGCTATGTAAACTATGCAACCAGTGGACCGTTTTTAACTAAAAAAACCTCAGTGAATTCAGCTACCTAGTTGTACAGCTATGTAAACTATGCAACCAGTGGACCGTTTTTAACTAAAAAAACCTCAGTGGATTCAGCTACCTAGTTGTACAGCTATGTAAACTATGCAACCAGTGGACCGTTTTTAACTAAAAAAAACAACAGTGAACTAAGTAACCTAGTTGTACAGCTATGTAAACTATGCAACCAGTGGACCGTTTTTAACTAAAAAAACCTCAGTGGATTCAGCAACCTAGTTGTACAGCTATGTAAACTATGCAACCAGTGGACCGTTTTTAACTAAAAAAACCTCAGTGGATTCAGCAACCTAGTTGTACAGCTATGAAAACTATGCAACCAGTGGACCGTTTTTAACTAAAAAAACCTCAGTGGATTCAGCAACCTAGTTGTACAGCTATGTAAACTATGCAACCAGTGGACCGTTTTTAACTAAAAAAACCTCAGTGGATTCAGCTACCTAGTTGTACAGCTATGTAAACTATGCAACCAGTGGACCGTTTTTAACTAAAAAAAACAACAGTGAACTAAGCAACCTAGTTGTACAGCTATGTAAACTATGCAACCAGTGGACCGTTTTTAACTAAAAAAACCTCAGTGGATTCAGCAACCTAGTTGTACAGCTATGTAAACTATGCAACCAGTGGACCGTTTTTAACTAAAAAAACCTCAGTGGATTCAGCAACCTAGTTGTACAGCTATGTAAACTATGCAACCAGTGGACCGTTTTTAACTAAAAAAACCTCAGTGGATTCAGCAACCTAGTTGTACAGCTATGAAAACTATGCAACCAGTGGACCATTTTTAACTAAAAAAACCTCAGTGGATTCAGCTACCTAGTTGTACAGCTATGTAAACTATGCAACCAGTGGACCGTTTTTAACTAAAAAAACCTCAGTGGATTCAGCTACCTAGTTGTACAGCTATGTAAACTATGCAACCAGTGGACCGTTTTTAACTAAAAAAACCTCAGTGGATTCAGCTACCTAGTTGTACAGCTATGTAAACTATGCAACCAGTGGACCGTTTTTAACTAAAAAAACCTCAGTGGATTCAGCTACCTAGTTGTACAGCTATGTAAACTATGCAACCAGTGGACCGTTTTTAACTAAAAAAAACAACAGTGAACTAAACAACCTAGTTGTACAGCTAATGTAAACTGGGCAAACACCGGCCCGTTTTCAACTCAAAAAAACATCGGTGGATTAAACAACCTAGTTGTACACCTCTTATAAAGTCAGTATGATTAGAATAACTCGTAAATAGCACTTACGAAAACATAAACACATCAAATATCAATTTTAAATTCACATTAAAAACCTTAAACATTGCAAAGAGTCATTAAAAAAGAGCACTTACCTCTATTTTTTTTTTTTTAAATAACCGCTCAGAAATGTCCCCAACACCCACCGGCTTATAACGTACTATATTTCTAACAAACACACACAAATTCTTTTCATATATTAACATAACACATTTCATTCCCTTCCATCAATAACAGAAACAATTTCAAATTCCCCAAACCTGACGAAACACATATTCTTTATGGTTGCCAGTCACAACTACCACCGGCAGTTGGCGGTGCATCGCTCACTCTCGCGTCAGATTGTTCGCCAATGATTTGTAAACAAAAACATTGATATGTAAACAAAGCACCGGATACGGAATATAGTCCGTTGAAATCATCCCAGTCAACTGATAGCGGAGTCTACTTGACTAGGAATTCAATCCCCAGTCCTGTCCAATTAATTAAAAACCTGAAAGCGCCTTATTGAAATCAGTGATAAAATTTCAAGGACTATATTCCGTATACGGTGCTGTTTACATTTTGATATTTTGTTTACAAATTGATTTGGCGTTGGCTCTGGCGCCATCATGGGCGATGCGCAGCTGGAGTGAAGTACCCTGCCGGTGATTGTTTAGACTGGTAACCAAAGAGAAACGCATGGTGTTTTGAATTTGAAGTATGGGAATTTCAATCAGTGATAATTGAATGACGATAGTTGTTTGTTTGTGGCTGGTGATAGAGTGGATTAAGTTAATGTTTGATTTTCCTTGTGCTTTTGATTCTGTTTTACGGACTCTTTATCGTAGGTTAGCAAGCGTCTCGGGGAATTTCGTCGTCAGTATTTATGTGTGGAATGAGTTTTTTTTATGTTTTGAAAGGAAAAGGAGCGTTCTTTTGTGTGTGTTTGATAGAAATATGGTGTGAATATAGAGCTAAATAAAACAAAGCATGCTGGTGTTACGTTATAAGCCGGTGGGTGTTGGGGACATTTCTGAGCGGTTATTTTTAAAAAAATAAAGGTAAGTGCTCTTTTTTAACGAATCTTTGTAATGTTTAAGGTTTTTAATGTGAATTTTCAATTGATATTCGATGTGTTTTATGTTTTCGTAAGTGCTATTTACGTGCTATTCTAATCATACTGACATTATAAGAGGTGTACAACTAGGTTGTTTAATCCACCGATGTTTTTTTGAGTTGAAAACGGGCCAGTGTTTGACAAGTTTACATTAGCTGTACAACTAGGTTGCTGAATCCACTGAGGTTTTTTTAGTTAAAAACGGTCCACTGTTTGCATAGTTTACATAGCTGTACAACTAGGTTGCTGAATCCACTGAGGTTTTTTAGTTAAAAACGGTCCACTGGTTGCTCATTTTTAGTGGAATATATGTGCAATTTTAATGTGCTGATCGTGGAAAATGGTTGGCGACAGTCACTGGAGCTTGGCGGCCGCCAAGCTCCAGCAACTGTTGCCGTGTTTACATGGGGCGCGCACCGGCTTGTATGATTTTACCAATTTCAATACTAATTGATGCATCGACCACTCAGACTAGCCAAACTACTTCCATTGTGTATTTAAAATGTGAGATGGACAATCATATGATTGTGAATCGATTCTCACCTTCTTACACATAGTTGAACTTCTGAGATTATAAGAAGCTAAAAATAAGCTAAGCTAAAAATACTTATTTCAAGATAAATATCTCGGAGAAAATTTTGCCAGATTTGCTAGTGATGGAGCAAGTATAATACTAGCATAGGCGCACCTACGGGGGGGGGGGGGGCTATGGGGGCTGAAGCCCCCCCCCCTAAAGGCAGAAAGTTAGAAGTGAAAAGTGTTAAAAAAGTGAAAATTGTCACTAATTAATTAATTTTTTTAGTTCTTTCTTTCTTTTTTTAATTTTTCTCAAATTATTTCGAACCAAAAAAGACATTTATTTAAAAAAGTTTTTAAATAAATCCTTACAGTTAGTTGAAACACTGTTACACACGGTGCTCAAAAGATCAGATAATTATTTATGACTCTACAATGAGTTACATTGCTTGTGTTCTATGGGACAGTCAAGTGATACCAAATATTTTGACTTTATAAGAGAGTTGTAACTAACCGAGGTCACTATGACCGAGTTCAGCAGTATTTGTATGTAGCCCAGCCCCCCCTAAACTAAAATCCTGGGTGCGCCACTGAATACTAGGGTGTTGAGTTGAGCAGAGTTTGTTTCAGAAATTTCCACAGTCGTTTGGCGTTGCTTAAATCATCATCTGAAACTTGAAGCTGGAGAAGCAATCAGCCAAGTTCATGGAGTCAGACATTTTCAAATATTCATGGACAAACTTTGTGCAGTTGATCTCCTAAGAATGAAGTAGAGATATTCAAGCATCTGCAGTTAGCCTCGAAACGGAAAATCAAACATTAAGATAGAGTTTCAAAAATTAAGATGGATTGCCAATTCTCTCCGAATTGTTTCTGCAGTCTCTCTCTGTCTATGCAAAACTATACAGGTTTTTTTTTTTTTTTAATTAGTTCAAATCGACTAGTTGAGACCAAAACTGGACAAACAGAACCATGTATTTTCTAAGGTGTACTCAAGCTCATCTCATCAAAACAATTTCTGACAGATATGGCACTCATGCACGATGTTTTTTTAAAAACTTTTTATTCTCTCCGAGTCTTTGAAGAAAAGAAACATCGCGATCGTGTATGCAATTAAGAAAATAAGTTGAACCACTAGATTCTTAGAATTAATGTCGACAATAAAGGGAACACATTTCAAATGCGGAGGTAGCAATGCAGGAAATGAAATTTGGAACTGTCCACCTGACCAGTCAGTGGAGGGGCTAGGGGTGTTTTAGCCTCCCAATACATTGTTAAATGGCAACAATCTGCTTTATTATACACTTTGGATATGTAATTTTTTTAAAATAAATGATCCCCTCCCAAAATTATTTACCTTGGTTTAGACTAAAATTTTACTTTATTGTATATTTTGTTAGAGTCATTTAAGCTTTTTTCAAAATTATACACAGACTTCTATATTGGTTACTGACAAAAAAGGCAGAGACTTTTTTATGTCAGGTTGTCTTCTGAACTCCCAATTACCCCCCCCCCCCGTCCTTCCCTCACGAAGTCGTGCGTTCCGGGAAAAAAATTTTTAGCACTACAACACTGTATATTAATAATATAGTAAAAAAATCTAAACTTACCAAGCATAAATGAATGTTTTATACAGAAATATGAAAACTGGTGGTAGAGTTAGCAAATTTCTCGTCAGTTCAAGAAATATGGAATTAGAAATTAATATTACAGTTCCATCACTTTAGGGGAGTCTATAAATAATGTCAAAAATCTGAATGAAGAACATTTACAAAATATTTACTTCGCACTCTGTGCTTTAAAAACACATTATAAATAAACCAAATACGAATCAATTTTAATAAACGAATTGCCATTGAAATAAAACAAAGCGCTTGTGCTGATGGTGAATGAATCAAAATTATTTAAGCCATCTAGAGAAAGGAAAATCTCGGAATACTAACATGCTTAATGGCTGCGCTTCTCTGACGTTATGCGCAAAGCAGCTTACTGCCAGGGAATTGGTCAGATGAAAGTTCCCGTTCGTGCTGAATGAATCAAAATTATTCAAGCGTCTAAACGGAGGAAAATCTCCATTTATTACGAACGCTATTGGTTGTTTTTCTCTAACGTTTTGTCTAGTTAAGCAGTAATATGGAATGGCTACGGAACGGAAGACTATTGGCATCACTGGGAAGACATATTACCCCACCCATCAATGTGAATGCTTGATAACTTTTGTTCGATTGGTTTGATGTATAAATCATTTCTTTCTTATAAAATATGTAATTAGCTGTTCAAAATTTCGATATGCAATAGAAAAGAAAAGTTATGATTTTTCTTCGGTAACTGTTACAGAATTTTCTGGTAAGTTTATGCTCCTCAATGTATAATTATAGTCAAACCTGTCTACCTCGAACCTGCATATATCAAAAATCTATATATCTCGAATTTTCTAAAGTTCCCTACATTTAATATCAAAATTTGATGTATTTTCCATGTTTGTCCTGAAAAAAATGTCCTTCAAAACGTCTATATCTGAAATTTTAGTTAGTATAAATTACAAAAATCAATGTTTAAAGAGCAACCTTCTTCAACAAAAGTTGCGTACCGAATACTGATGTGTCTAAAGAGACAACAAAAGAAGCAACTCTGAACTTTTCTTGTCTCAGGGTAAATTTTGCTACAAGGGATTGGTAACCTCGAATTGGGGCTCTTGATAACCTTAAAAAGCTTGCAGAAACAAAGGAAGTTAGACATCAAAAGTCATTGAAAGACTTTTTTTATTGTTAAAGGTACATTATATTTTTAAAAGTATTATGGATGTAAGTAAAATAAATCTGCAGTCTTACTGCCACTTTTCCCTACAGCAAAAGCAAATAAAATATTTTTAACTGACAGCATTTAAATCCTCTTAATCTCGAATTTTTTTCTTTTCCATGAGATTCGAGATAGACAGATTCAACTGTATTAGTTATTTCTGATTGTGTAAAATTGATAGGTTAATGTGTTGAAATGGGAACTTGCGTATTATCCCGCCGGTCATTCCCGCCAAATTATTTTTTCGTCAAAAGTGCTGCCAAACTGTTGCCAATCACATTCGGAACCAGTTCATTCAATACTTTTAACGAATCTTAGTATTCAGAACCGGTTCATTCAATTATTTTTAATGAATCTTATTCGGGACTGGTTCACTTAATTTACTCACCACATCACGTATAACAGCATGTTCTTTAGATCATTGTTCCATTCATTTTTTGGTTTACTGTTATTACGAGAAAAGTTTTTACAGTATTGGGTTAGCTGTTATGAAAAAAGTTTTGATCAGTGTTTGTTTTGTAATTATGTTACAAATCTGGGATTTACCCAAAAATGAGGAGGATGCAGTCGAATATTTTCAGGAGTATAGTATAATTTCCTCAGAAAAAAAATGTCATAATAATCACCCTATGAAGATATCTCTTTAAAAAAAATTTGTATGACGATGTTATATTAAAGGGTGTGACAAGGAAACCTCCATCAGAAAAGATACTTGGCTGGAAGGTAGCAAAATTTCTATATTAACAGCCTTACATTTCATTTATTGCTGGACTCAAGAACTAACATCTATTAACTGGGGTAAAAGCCAATTGAATATCTGCGATAAAACTGTCATTGACTGGAATAATTACTTGAGAAAAGTTTGTACCCAGCATCTTCTGGCAAGGGAAAATAAAAATATTGGCGGCCCCAATAAAATTGTTGAAACCGATAAAAGCCTGTTTACTTAAAGAAAGAATGCTTGTGGATGAATTTTCCCCGAACAGTGGCTCTTTGGAGGTATTTGTAAAGAGACAAACGAATGTTTCATCATAAAAGTAGCAAATAGAAAAGCTGTGACTCTTTTAGAAGGAATAAAGAATAATATTCATGAAGGTTCAACTATATATTCAGACTCTTGGAAAGGGTATCAAACAACAGAAATAGAAGTTGGTTACTGAAAAATCACTCAAAATACTGGTGTTAAACGATAAAGTAATTAAAAAACTTTGTAAAAAACACACATAAGATGTAATAGGTAAGAGGATACACATGTTTCGTTCAAAAATTGATTTGAACTTCATCAGTCCAAGCCCTTCGTCGCAAAGAACACAGGGAACTGAAAAGAGATCTTAGAGATTTTTGAACGAAACGTGCGTATCCTCTTACCTATTACATCTTATGTGTGTTTTTTACAAAGTTTTTTAATTACTTTAGAAGTTGGTTAGTTATAGTACCAGCTTTAAATCTTTGAAATTGTCATTGGACAACATTATTGGTCGATTTATCTTAAAATATAGAACGTATTGCCTCCCTGACTGCACTTTTAGAATGATATATTAGCCACCATATTCAGTATTTGGCCATATATTGCCAAAATTCAACAAACATGGTGACTTTTGGTGTAATTTTGAGGAAAGCACATGACTGACATTCGTTGTCAGACCATTATCTAAATTCATAGCAGGGGCAGAAAAATCTCCAAAAATTTACATGTCCGGTCGGGCATGCAACCTAAAATGATACATGCATGCCCGAACCCAAACTTTACTTTCCCAAAAAAACTACATTTCATTGCTCCGTAATATTTACATCATTCATATTGTTTGCATTGAAGGAAAAATCGGAAAATCCGTAAACACATGTGAATGTGAGGTTTTATCTTTCCCCATTATTGTTGGGGTTCTGTATTCTGTTTATACTGCAGTTAAGGTTTTGAGATTGCCACTAGGACATTGATAAAATTCCAGAAATAGAAATGGACATTTATTTTTCCTGTACCAAAATTTGAAAAATTGATGGCATTTAAAATTATACATATTTTTTTTAAAAAGTAATTTATGAATTTCTCACAATTGATTTTCTTTACACGCCCAGTCGGGCAAGTGGAAAAAAGAAACACATGCCCAGGTGAAAGTTTTACATGTTCAGGGCACTAGACTTTTCCAGCCCTGATGCATAGTGTATCCTAATATTTCAATATTTACTTTTCATTTTTATTTTTTGCAGATGCTACTTACAGGTTTCACCATCATTAGCTTTATGTCCACAAATTCATCAAAATCATATCCAGATCTTCATAGTTCCACATATTACAAAAAAGGAACTTGATTAAATTAAGAGATAAATCCTCAAGAAAGCATAAAATGATCTCCAGAAGAAAAGTACTTTATTTTTGGCATACTCATAAGGGTTGCACTCATGCAGGAGCCTTGGATGACTGAAGTTTCAGTTAGAAAAACAAAGTGTTGATGTTTTGTTCTGTACAATTAAAATTGTTCTACGACAGTAAAATTGTAAAATGAATAAAGTATAGAGTGACTAGGAATTATATAAAAAAAAATTCTTAAGAAAAAATATGTACGTAAGTTTAAAAAGTCTTTCTATATTTAACCATTTCTTAAGCTAATTTATAATAAACAGAAAAAATTTAATAGTTTTGCATTTTTTTATATTTTTTATGTAACAAACAGCTAGTTTATGTGAAATATGCCAAAATGCAATTCTTCCAGCAATCAGCCTTAAAAAGCATACCTTCAACACACCAACAAACCATACTGAAACTTTTGTGTGTGGATTATACCAGAGTTTTCTCAGCAAGAAAACTTTAAGACACACCTCGTCACTCATAGAGAAAAGAAACCTCCCGTGTGTGGCGTATGCAATAAGGCATTTTCACAATGTCAACACTTAAAAGGGAATCTCCTCACTAACATAGAAAAGAAACATCACATATATAATCTTTGTCATAAAGTGTTTTTACATTCTTCAAATTTAAAAACGCACCTTCTCTCTCATTCAGGAGAGGAGCCTCATGTTTGTGAATTGTGTCAGAAAAGATTTTCAAAGCATGGAAACTTAAAAGAGCATCTTCTCACTCACATCGGAGAGAAACCTTGTGTTTGAAGCTTGTCAGAACCCTGTGCATATATACAGAAACGCATCCGCTTTCACACAGCAGAGAAACTTACGTATCTGATGTATGACATCAGGCATCTTCGTTGAATCAACACTTGAAAGAGCATTTTCTCACTCACAGAAGATAGAAACGTCATATATGAGATATTTGCCATAAAGCATTCCTACATCCTTCAACTTTGAAAATGGACCTTCTCACTCATTCACCAGAGAAACCTTATGTGTGTAAATTGTGTCAGAAAAAGTTTTCCCTGCCTGGAACCTTGAAAGAGCATCTCCTCACTCACTCAGGAGAGAAACCTTATGTTTGTGAAATTTGTCATAAAGCATTTTCACATTCTTCAAATTTGAAAAAGCACCTTTGCATTCATTCAAGAGAGAAACCTCATATGTGTAAATTGTATGAAAAACAATTTTCCCAGCGTGTACACTTGAAAGAGCATCTCCTGACCAACTCAGTAGAGAAACCTTGTGTTTGTGAAATTTGTCATAAAGCATTTTCACATTTCTCAAATTTGAAAAGCCACCTTCTTACTCACACAGAAGAGAAACCTTACATTTGTGAAATTTGTCATAAAGCATTTTCACATTCCTCAAATTTGAAAAAGCACCTTCTCATTCATACAAGAGAGAAACCTCATGTGTGTGAACTGTGTCAAAAACAATTTTCCCAGCGTGTACACTTGAAAGAGCATCTCTTCACTCATACAGGAGAGAAACCTTATGTTTGTGAAATTTGTCATAAAGCATTTTCATATTCCTCAAATTTGAAAAAGCATATTCTCACACACACAGGAGAGAAACCTCATGTGTGTGAACTGTGTCAAAAGCAATTTTTCCAGCGTGTACAATTGAAAGCGCATCTCTTCACTCACACAGGAGAGAAACCTTATGTTTGTGAAATTTGTCAAAAGCAATTTTCCAAGCGTGTACAATTGAAAGCGCATCTCTTCACTCACACAGGAGAGAAACCTTATGTTTGTGAAATTTGTCATAAAGCATTTTCATATTCCTCAAATTTGAAAAAGCATATTCTCACTCACACAGGAGAGAAACCTTATGTTTGTGAAATTTGTCATAAAGCATTTTCATATTCCTCAAATTTGAAAAAGCATATTCTCACTCACACAGGAGAGAAACCTTATGTTTGTGAAATTTGTCATAAAGCATTTTCATATTCCTCAAATTTGAAAAAGCATATTCTCACACACACAGGAGAGAAACCTCATGTGTGTGAACTGTGTCAAAAGCAATTTTCCCAGCGTGTACAATTGAAAGCGCATCTCTTCACTCACACAGGAGAGAAACCTTATGTTTGTGAAATTTGTTAAAAGCAATTTTCCAAGCATGTACAATTGATAGCGCATCTCTTCACTCACACAGGAGAGAAACCTTATGTTTGTGAAATTTGTCATAAAGCATTTTCATATTCCTCAAATTTGAAAAAGCATATTCTCACTCACACAGGAGAGAAACCTTATGTTTGTGAATTCTGTCATAAAGCATTTTTGCGATCTTCAGCTTTGAAAGAGCATCTCCTCACTCATTCAGGAGAAAAACCTTATGTTTGTGAAGTCTGTCATAAAGCTTTTTCTCATAGTGCATACTTGAAGAAACGCCTTTACAATCACAGTGCTGAGAAAGCTCAAATATGTGACGTATCAGAAATAGTTTTCACAGCGTCGTCACTTGAAAGTTCATCTCCACACTCACACAGGAGAGAAATCTCCTGTGTGTGATATATGCCATAAGGCATTTTCATAAAGTAAACACTTGAAAGAGCATCTCCTCACTCACACAGGAGAGAAACGTCATGTGTGTGTGATGTGTCACAAAGCATTTTCCACAGTATGGACAGTTGACAAGTCACCCCTGCAATGACACAGGAGAGAAATTTCATGTGTGTGAGCTTTGTCGGGAAGAATTTTCATGTCTTGATGCCTTGGAAAGACACCAAAATTCAACAAGAACTGCAATTCCATGCAGTTAAGAAACCTCATGCATTTGAACTCTGCCCGAAAGATTTTTTTCACCTTCATAACTTGAGAAAACACGTTTTCACATACAGGAGAGAGACCTCGTGTGTGTGTGAACTGTGTCAGAAAGGATTTTCACATTCTGATGCCTTTAAAAGACACCTTACTCACACAGGAGTAAAACCTCATACATGCAATGTGTGTGACAGAGCATTTTCATGCATGGAAATAAGCAAATTCACCTCCTTACTCACACAGCGGAAAAATGACATGTGTGATACCTGCAAGAAGGTATTTGAGCATCTTCTTAGTCTGAACAGACACTTCCGTTCTCACACAGGAGAAAAACCATATGTTTGTGATATGTGTCATAAAGCTTTTCCTCTCAGCTGTTCTTTGAGAAAATATGTTTGTACTCATTAAAAAGAAAAGCATTGTGTGTGAACTGTGTCGGAAAAAATTTTTCATGCAGTGATATCTTGAAGTTCTCTGTCAAGAGAGATCATGGAATTGAGATGTGTGCATGATAAAGCGTTTTTAAAATACCATAAAGTAGGGTTGGCATGGCTTAAACCAAGTAGTTTTTTTTCTCAAAAACCCAATTGGTTTTTTTAAAGAATTTAAAATTACGAATACTACAGATACGATACAGATAGAATACGATCTGATATATTTTTAAATGATCCTTATAAGTCTCAACAGAGTAAGTTTTTACATCAATCTAATTCATACCTTAACGGTGTAGTTCGAAAAAATCATTCGACTTTGGTACATAAATGCAATTAAACCAATTATGTCATGCACTTCTAAAATTTTAGAATGCCTCTGTACAAGCTGTACTATCCACCATAATAAATGATAAACCTGTATTCATTGTGAAATTAAAAAAAAAAAAAAAAAAAAATTAAGTTGAAAATTTAACAGAATGTGTGACTGAAAATTTTTGGTATGCAATTCCATGTTGAAGATTTTTTTTTTTTTGCAAAGTTCTATTAAAGACACCATTGTTTCTTTTTTTATGGTGGGTTGTAGACCTCAGAAAGAAAAATCCTGAATTTTTTCAAGCCCCTTGCACAATTAGTTTATTTTGTGTACCTAGACCATGAGTAAAATTTTATTTCTTCGAACCACACCCTCAATGTTTCATGATATTTAAAAATTATTAATTAAACTCAAATTTTAGACCGCATTTTTAATTTGTTCTTAAAATAGAGATTTTGTGTTTCGTAAACCTTAAAAATATCTCTTTGAACAGTTTATTACCATTATTACAGAATGTAACTAAGAGCAATATTCCATGCAGTTAACAGTTACTTTGTTTTATATATGCTACATTTATAAAATAGTATATCTAAATAAAATATTGAAATTTGATGATTTTAGTGTCCACATAAGTAACAACAATTTTATTTATAAATGTGTGTACATGTAAGTATTAGAGTATTTTTTTTAATCTGGTTTAAACCAAAAAACCTAGTTTAAAAAGTTTTTTTTTTTTCAATTTGCCATAAAGCTTATTCTTGACAGAAATTATTTATATTCATACACAGAAAAGGATCTAAGCTGGAAAATTTTTCATTGCATGTAGGAGATTACCTAATTTTATGTAAACTGAAAATCCCTAGAACAGTGTTTTTTCCTGGGGGGGGGGGGGGGAGGACCATTTCCCAATCCTAACCATTTCATCACCCACTATGTTGTACTCTAAACTTATGTTCTGGTTCACTAATTTTGTAATGTTAAATATTAGAAAAAAAGATTGGTGAAAATATAAAGGGCAGCGTGTTGCCACGTAGTCAGTGAAAATATGGAAACTTGAAAGAAAAGTCAACTTTTCACAAAAATTACATAACAATGTAAATATTAAACAGTTTGGCTCAGCTTCGATATACCCCCTACCTTTTTTTTTTTGCGCCAAATATTACGTTTTTTGCGCCAAGCTTGGCGATAAAAGGGATTTTCTGGTTTCCCATACGAATATCGTTGGCGAGGAGGGGGGATGGCTATTTATGGCAACCTAGGCCGGCCGGCCAATGGCAGAGCGTCAGATGATGCAATCGCTTCCGAACGTCCGAAAGGAATGAGCTTCATTTCACATTTTAGGTTGCACGTGGTAAGTTGCTTCTCACGAGTTATTCGACTGCACTGAGGTACTGTGTTTTATGATTTTTTATTTTACCTGAATTTTTATTATTTAATTTTTTGCAATGCCTGCTACGGTTAAAGGGAGTAATTATCCGCCAGTTAGTAGCGTAGTAGAAAAGTATCAGGAGATTTTTGAGCAGAGCTTAACTCTGAAGCTATCGGGGAATAAACCAACTTGCGGTCCGAAGGGGGTAGCAAATGTCATATTTGTAATGAGCTACTTGCTAGTTAATCAAGAGAAATATTTGGATTTTTTGTGGGATACGGGTTTACTTAAGAGGGATTTTGCTTGCGTTAAGTGCGGGGGGGAAATGAGATTGCGAACAACTAAAAAAAGTTCTGATGGGTTTTCTTGGGTTTGTAAGAAAAATTCAAAGATTTGCTCTTCTGAGAAGTCTATTAGATTTGGGTCGTGGTTTTCGTGTTCTAAGCTTAACCTTTCTGAGATCTTTTTAATTACGTATAATATTGTGTGTGGGGCCTCTACGTCGACCATAATTCATTGGTTTTCATTTTCCTCTGGGACAATGGCGGATTACCGCCAATTTGTTAATGAAACGATGTGTGATTATGTTGAAACGACGTCGGAGGCGATAGGGGGGCCAGGTAAGATTGTTGAGATAGACGAATCTAAGTTTGGGCGTCGTAAGTATAATAAAGGGCACAGGGTAGAGGGTCAGTGGGTTTTTGGAGGAGTTGAGAGGGGGTCTGGTAAGTTGTTTCTTGTAGCTGTTCATGACAGAACAGCCGAAACACTTATTGCAGTTATTAAGATGTGGATTAGGCCGGGAACTACGATTTATTCAGATTGCTGGAAGGCATATAGTGCGCTTGGAGAAAATGGGTTTAATCACTTAACAGTGAACCATAGTCTCCATTTTAAGGATCCGGTTACGGGGTGCCACACGAATACTATTGAGGGTAGATGGAGGATCGTTAAGTCGTCTTTACCGCAATTTAATCGTCAGAAGGATTATAAGTTCTATCTTGCTGCTTATATGTTTCAGCATATGTGCTGCGAGCAGGAGGTAGATCCTTTTAATAAGTTTGTGGAGGTTATACGGGATATAGCATGGGAGGAGAGGAAGGTGCATATTTCGTAGGCTTTTACCTTTTAAGTAGATTACCGGATTAAGAGGGGGGAGGATTCCGGGATTAGAGGAAGGTTAAGCAAGGGATTATAAGGGAATTACCATTCTGCAAAAAAAAAAAAAAAAAAAAAAAAAAACGCTTATGCGTGGCAAAAAAAAAAAAAAAACACGCTTACGCGTGGCAAAAAAAAAAAAAAAAACACGCTTACGCGTGGCAAAAAAAAAAAGGGGGGGTGTAATATTAGGGTGGACGGAATGAAACAACATTATTGTTTATTACGTAAACCCTTTTATTACGATAGATGGAGTGATATGTGAAGCAGGCTCCCAGTGCCTCACTCCGGTAACTGTTTCGGCAGGCTGATGGCTTCACATAATGTTCGTTTTTTTATTCTAAATTGTTGCATTATTCCGCTTTAAAAGACGGGGGGGTTGAGGAGGGGCAGAGCCCCCCCTCACGTAAAAAACGCGGTTTCAAGACCATTTCTTCATTCTTAACCCTAAATTTTTTGTGGAATTTTTCTATTTGTAATAGTTTTTGTTGTTCCGGAAATGTGGTTTTCACGGCCGTTTAGTTATTCTTAACCCTAAATTTTTTGTGGAATTTTTCTATTTGTAAAAGTTTTTCCGCTTTCGGAAACGTGGTTTAACGGCCATTTTGTTTTTCTTCGCGCCGTCGAAAACGGCATTTTTGGCCACAAAAAAAAATCGCCAAAAAATGGAGGTAGGGGGTATATCGAAGGTGCTCCTAGAAAAAAAGATTGGTGAAAATATAAAGGGCAGCGTGTTGCCACGTAGTCAGTGAAAATATGGAAACTTGAAAGAAAAGTCAACTTTTCACAAAAATTACATAACAATGTAAATATTAAACAGTTTTTAAACACTATAATATTTTTTAAAAAGCCATAATCATGGAGCATAGTAATAGCTGCTTGTTTTTTAATTGCTTAAAATACTTTTGTTTCAAGCTTCTTGACATTTTGTCTATTTAGTTATTAATTTAAAATTAAATCCACATAAAAGTTTTATTTTACTTTTAAATTTAACATATTGCCCTTTTTATTCAAAATGTTCCCTGTTTGACTTCACACAGGCTTTAAATCTCTATGGCTATTTTTTTTTAATTATTTATAGCAGCTTTATATATTTTAAAGCTCCGTTAACCTGTGCTTACAATTGTATAATTTTGATAATTGGAGTTTGTGTTATAAAATTTTATTTAAAATTGCATTTTGAATGTCAAGTTTAAAGTTTAAAAAAAAAAAAAATTCTTAATTTGTTTCCAACTCTTTCACTTCCGCCCCTGATACTGGCTTTAGGATAGTTCTTGATTACCTAACTTTTGAAGTGATCTTCCCTTGCTGTCTCATAAATATAAGTCATGGCAGACAATCTGGAACTTTGCAGATTATAATATAAATTATCAGAATTTATTGCATGATTAATTATTACAATGTTATCTGTTAGTGTTGATAATTGTAGTTAATTATATTAGCAATTTACGTATTTGATACATCATCATTTTTAATCCTGCCAGCTGTTTATGTTTTGGCTGCTAAAATGATTAAAATTAATTTGATGTGGTCAACGGTGTAGTATGTAAATTCCATAACTTCTATTTTTGTATTTTTGCTAGTTGTGAATTTAGATTGTACTCACCATTATATCAATTAAACTGTTTTGTATTAATTTAATGTTTTGTTCTTTCTTTTTTTAAAAGCCATTTAATGACAGATTTCAATTCTTCAGTTAGGATTAAACCCTTTGACATCCAGTGGTTTGTTTGTTTACCAGGAGCAGACGTGCCAAGTCTCGGGATTTTGTCCCGAGTTTCAGGCTTTCCGATTCTATTTTAGGCCTCATTTTTCTTCATTTTCTCAGGCTCTTTTAGAGTTTATTAAAACATTGAAACTTTCCTCAGTTTTCTTCATCAGCTTCACAATATCATTCATATAAAATTGGATATTATTTCAATTTTATCGTTATACGTTATCTAAGGTATGAGTAGTTTATCCCCTATGTATTTTGATTGATTGTGTGTATTTTCTGATATTAAGCAAATTATTCAAAATTAAATTTATTTACATTGTGCAAATTAGCACTATCCTATTACTGAAGTTTATATGTGTGCACATGGCATTTAATAAAAGAAATTATGTCTATTCATTATACATACATTTAATGCTGAAAATGCATGAAAAATCTCAGGCTTTTTGACATTGAAAAGCAGAAGATCTCAGGCATTTTGAATTTGGAAAGTTGGCACACCTGCAAGAGAGAACAGTTTGTGTCACAACGTACAGTGTTTGCACAGTGAAACCACATTATTTCAGCACTTTCACTGTTAATCGGAAAAAAAGAAAAAAATATGGTTCAATGGTCCCAACACTGAAAAATTGCAGCCATTGCCATCAATCCATTTCACTACCATTAATATGGTAGTCAATCAAATAACCCATATGGTATCCCAGAGCTAAAGCACAGACAGTTATGCCAGAAAACTTGGTAGTTAAATGGACAGTTGAAGGCAATTTCTACAGTTTTTCAGCATTTGCCAGTGTATCTAGTTGATGTGAAAATGCTTCTTCAAAGGGTTAACCCTTTAAGCTCAGTGTTCCCGCTCTGGGAACACCAAACTCTGACGTTTTGACTGTTGCCACTCACGAAAAATAGATTTGATTTCTATAAAAATAGTTGCGGGTGACATAGCTCCACGAGAATCCTTTACTTTTTAGCACGTCATTTCCCGTAAAAAAATTGTCACGATTATTTTTAACAGCACTGACATCTGCTGGAAAATGGAAGAATGCGAGAACAGCTAGATAGATTGCCCAATGCTGAAAAAAGGGCAGCCGTTGCCATCGCTCGACTTAACTACAGCAAGATAGCAGAAGATCGAAACGTTCATCGCGTGCCACAGATCTAGAGACCCTTTTTTGACGACAGCTGGCTATGCAGCAGAGTCAGCACTGAGTGGAAATGTAAAAGGGGATAAAAGTAGGTCAGTCACTGCACAATTGTGAAAAAAGAGATAGAAGCAGTGCAGTTCTGCTTACACTAAACGGTAAAACTGCATCGATTTTTCAAAAAAGAAAGCTGTCTCAGAAATTTCTTTTTCCAACATTATTGAGAGTGAACAACAAAGCATAGGAGTTGTTTTATGTGGCTAATAGGGGGACACTACATAGAAATGCTTCCAACAAAGGCAGGGCCGTAGCCAGGAAAATATGATGAAAGGCTGAGATTTTGTATATCACCTAATTTATGCATGAAGCACAGGGAACTAACAGGGAATTTTTTATGTGGGCTATAAAAATTATAATTGCAGGCATAAAAATTAAAATTTTGTACACATTTAAACTTCTGAAAATTTTAATCAATACCTTAAAATTCTGTACTTTTTTTTATATAACTTTGTAATTTATGGTACATGACTGTGGTCAGATTTTAAGGAATAAAAGCTTAGGTCAATGTTTTCGAAGCACCCTGTATATAAGTTTTGTGTTCAAGTCTACTTAAAAAGTAATAAATTTTTATTTAAATTTAAAATAAATTATTTATTGCTTCTCTGAATGATACTGATAATTTTAAGTTTTTATTTGGGAAATTCATGCAAATTTTATGTTTCAAGCAATAATTCTTACGTTATTTATATTCCTTTAACAGAGAATAATTTTAAATCTAAGTGAAATGAGTAGTAACTATGCATTTCTTACTTTAATTTTACACACCAGATTCAGAAAGAATACTTCTTGTGTATTGTCATTTGGAAAAATTTCCTAGTATTTAACAGTTGTTTCAGGTGAGATGTGCAAAACAAGTTTTGGACAGGAAAAAGCCTACCCTGCTTTTTGCACAATACGTGTTGTGTTGTAAAAATGATTTTCAATTAATCATCTTGTTAAATGTGACCTACTAACAAGGATTGTACTGTATGGGCCATTTAGACCTTTGAGGAGGAAGCTGCATTACAAATTTTAGAGAATATATGTTCTACTAAGGATAAATTTAGTCTTAAGTGGGCTCGCGCGTACTCACGGTTTATGCGTAAATCGATATTTTTTGAAAAAATTGACTCTCATTTTTTGAAACTGCGAGTGAAAGTTTGACTTGCAAAATTTTGGTCCATTTGTATAAATACAAAATTCATGAAAATTGGCATTTCACATTTTAATGCTCATCATTTCACAAAGATAACATTTGCAGGTTATACAATGAAAGATATAAAAAGGGCTGCGCCTGCAATATTTTACACATTTTGATTTTACGAGGTCAGCAAATCTGCAAAGCTATTCTAAATATTCGATGCTGCTTGAAGTACCGATCTTCAAAATTCAAGTTAGATTTGTATGTTTCCAAACACA
Organism: Cheiracanthium punctorium; assembly: GCA_038373885.1. NCBI lineage: Eukaryota > Metazoa > Arthropoda > Arachnida > Araneae > Cheiracanthiidae > Cheiracanthium > Cheiracanthium punctorium. The sequence continues at coordinate 149,408 of JAWZYV010014937.1, read as the reverse complement.
AGCACATGTGAATCTCCTCTTACTAGCTTTGACCTTAATATTTGGGAGGAAAATTGTTAACTACAATGTAGTTACTACATGAGGAAACAAAAATAACATATTTTTTAAATGTTATATTTTAAAAATTCTTTAAAAAAACAATTTTTTAAATGCTTGCATTTTCCAAAATTTGACTACTTTTAATGATTTTAATGACTCGCAGATTTTTAAGGCTAGTGCAAGCACTGGTCTAAGATTAATATTCTACATGTTAAATAATTCAGCATGGCATTTTGTTACATGTAAATTCGTTAGTTATAGTACCAGTTATAAATCTCTGAAATTGTCATCGGACAACATTATTAGTCGATTTAACTTATAATATGGAGCATATTGCCTCCTTTGCTTCATTTTTAGAATGATATATTAGCCACCATATTTAGTATTTGGTCATATATTGTCAAAAGTCAACAAACATTGTGACTTTTGGTGTAGTGTTGATGGAAGCACACAGCCGACAATAGTCGTCGGACCATGATCTAAATGTGTAGTATAGTTGAATGTTTCAATATTTATTTTTCATTTTTATTTTTTGCAGATGCTACTTACAGGTTTCACCATCATTGGCTTTATGTCCGCAAATTCATCAAAATCATAGCCAGATCTTCATAGTTTCACATATTCCAAAAAAGAAACTTCATTAAATTAAGAGATAAATCCTCAAGAATGCATAAAATGATCTCCAGAAGAAATTTACTTTATTTTTGTCATACTCAGAAGGGTTGCACTCATGCAGGAGCCTTAGATGACTGAAGTTTCGGTAAAACAACAGTTTTGTTCTGCACAATTAAAATTGATCTACGACAATAAAATTATGAAATGAATAGAGTGACTAGGAATTTAAAAAAAAATACTTAACAAAAAAATTTACTCTGTGCATAAGTTTAAAAAGTCTTTCTATATTTCAGCATTTCTTAAGCTAATTTATCAGAAACGGAAAAGTTTTGATAGTTTTGCAATATTTTTAGATACTTTTTAAGTAACAAACAGCTAGTTTAGGTGAAATATGCCAAAATGCAATTCTTCCAGAATTCAGCCTTAAAAAGCATACCTTCAACACACCAAATAAACCATGCTGAAACTTTTATGTGTGAAATATGCCAGAAAGAGTTTTCACAGCAAGAAAACTTTAAGACACACCTCCTCACTCATGCAGAAGAGAAACCTCATATGTGGGACGTAAGCAATAATGCATTTTCACAATTTCAACATTTAAAAGGGGATTTCTTCACTACCAAGGGAAAGAAACATCACATATGTAATGTTTGTCATAAAGCATTTTTGGAATCTTCAAGTTTGAAAAGTCACCTTCTCACTCATTCAGGAGAGAAACCTCATGTGTGTGGACTGTGTCAAAAGCAATTTTTCCAGCTAAGAAATTTGAAAGAGCATCTCTTGACTCACACAGGAGAGAAACCTTACGTTTGTGAAATTTGTCATAAAGCATTTTCACAGTCCTCAAATTTGAAAAGGCACCTTCTCACTCACACAGGAGAGAAACCTCATGTGTGTGAACTGTGTCAGAAAAAATTTCCCTTGCTTCAAACCTTGAAAGATCATCTTCTCACTCACACAGGAGAGAAACCTTATGTTTGTGAATTCTGTCATAAAGCATTTTTGCGATCTTCAATATTGAAAAGGCACCTGCTTACTCATTCAGCAGAAAAACCTCATGTGTGTGAACTGTGTCAAAAACAATTTTCCCAGCTTGTGCACTTGAAACAGCATCTCTTGACTCACACAGGAGAGAAACCTTACGTTTGTGAAATTTGTCATAAAGCATTTTCACATTCCTCAAATTTGAAAAAGCACCTTCTCACTCACACAGGAGTGAAACCTCATGTGTGTGGACTGTGTCAGAAGCAATTTTCCCAGCTAGGACATTTGAAAGAGCATCTCGTCACTCACACAGGAGAGAAACCTTACGTTTGTGAACTCTGTCATAAAGCTTTTTCTTATCGTGTGTGCTTGAAGAAACACCTTTACACTCACAGTGCAGAGAAACCTCATATATGTGGTGTGTGTCAGAAACAGTTTTCACAGCTAGGAAAATTGAACGAGCATCTCCTCATTCACACAGGAGAGAAGCCTTACATTTGTGAAATTTGTCATAAAGCATTTTCACAGTCCTGGAAATTGAAAATCCACCTTCACTCTCACTCAGGAGAGAAACCTCATGTGTGTGAATTGTGCCAGAAAAATTTTTCCTTGCGAGGATCTTTGAAAAGGCATCTCCTCACTCACACAGGAGAGAAACCTTATGTTTGTGAATTCTGTCATAAAGCATTTTTGCAATCTTCAAGTTTGAAAAGTCACCTTCTCACTCATTCAGGAGAGAAACCTCATGTGTGTGAACTGTGTCAAAAGAAATTTTCCCAGCTAGGAATCTTGAAAGAGCATCTCTTGACTCACACAGGAGAGAAACCTTACGTTTGTGAAATTTGTCATAAAGCATTTTCACAGTCCTCAAATTTGAAAAGGCACCTTCTCATTCATTCGCAAGAGAAACCTCATATGTGCTAATTGTGTCAGAAACAATTTTCCCAGCTAGGACACTTGAAAGAGCATCTCCTCACTCACACAGGAGAAAAACCTTATGTTTGTGAACTCTTGTCATAAAGCTTTTTCTCAACGTGCATACTTGAAGAAACACCTTTACACTCACAGTGCAGAGAAACCTCATATAGGTGTTGTGTGTCAGAAACAGTTTTCACAGCATCATCACTTAAAAGAGCATCTCCTCACTCACACAGGAGAGAAAGCTCATGTATGTGATTTATGCCATAAGACATTTTCACAAAGTAAACACTTGAAAGAGCATCTCCTCTCTCACACAGGAGAGAAACATCATGTGTGTGATAGGTGCCACAAATCATTTTCACAGTATGGACAGTTGCAAAGTCACCAATGGAATGACACAGGTGAGAAATTTCGTGTGTGTGAACTTTGTCAGGAAGGATTTTCATGTCTTGATACCTTGAAAAACACCAGCAATCTCATGCAGGAAAGAAACCTCATGCATGCGAACTTTGTCAAAAAGAGTTTTTTCGCCTTCATAACTTGAGAAAACATATGTTTTCGCATACACAAGAAAGACCTCATGTTTGTGAATTCTGTCAGAAAGGATTTTCACGTTCTGATGCCCTGAAAGTACACCTCACTCACACAGGAGTGAAACCTCATGTATGCATGTACGCATGTGAGACAAAAAAAAAGTAAAAATAAATAAAGCATTCAAGCTGCAAACTGCTTCTTGGAATGTCATTTTTTTAAATTCAATTTCCGTTTCTCCGTCATCTCTTTGCTGCTTTCAGAATCTTCATTCTCTTTCTGTTCACTATCACAGGTACTTAGCTGTACATTGCAAGACACATATCCTGTAAAATATCCATTACTAGGAAAATCTTCCCATCCAGGCATTTGATCATCATTATCCATGGCATAATTGTAAATGGCTGTCTTCGTAGGCACTTGCTTCGTTTGGAGAAATGAGAAAAAAATTATTGTATTACACACTTGGATTAGGGTGTGAAAGATTAAAATTTTGCTTGCGAAAAATTCAAAGTTTTAGTTTTATGTGTGAATTTTATTTCAGCGATTGTTGTTTGTTAAATCGAAGCTAAAAATTCGTTAAATCAAACTATATTAAATCGAGGTTCGACTGTACTAATTTATAATTAAAGTTATTTAATATGTATCAGAGTAATGTACCAAAATAGCTTCATTACTACTTATATTCTTCTAATCTTATGCCTTTTTACAATGGCATAGTAGAGTTCTCCACATATCCTGTGATGTGCAGGGTCCCCCGAAGAATCAGTGGTTCCCACAATCAATTATTTCATCTCCCACACAATGTTGTACTTTCAACTTATTTTCTAATTCACTAATTTTGTAGTGTTAAATGCTATAAAAAAGATTGGTGAAAATACGAACTGCACCGTGTTGTCACCTAGTCAATGAAAATATAGAAACTTGAAATAAAAGTCAACTTTTTACAAAAATTACTTAATAATGATGTAAATATTAAAATGTTTTTAAGCACTATAATATTTTTAAAAAGCCATAATCACGGAGCATAGTAATAGCTTCTTGTTTCATCTATTGCATAAAATATTTTTTGTTTCAAGCTTCTTGACATTTTGTCTATTTAGTTATTAGTTTAAAATTGTATCTTCTTAAAAGTTTTATTTTACTTTTAAATTTAACATATTGCCCTTTTTATTCAAAATGTTCCCTGTTTGACTTCACACAGTCTGTAAATTTCAATGGCCAGGGATTGACTAAAGTAGAAAAATTTTAGGAGCCAGCGAACATTCTTTAAGAGCCACATATATACTGAATTATATTAATTTTTAAAAACAGCTAGTCGCCAAGGGATACTTTTCAGTTGCCTAGGCAACCGGGCTCCCAGGTTTTGTCAGACCCTGTCAATGGCTATTTTATTTTTAATTATTTATAGTAGCATTGTGTATTTTAAAGCTCTGTTAAACTGTGCTTAGAATTGTATAATTTTGATAATAGGAGTTTGTGTTTTAAAATTTCACTTTGAATGTCCTAAAGTTTTGAAAAAAATATTTCCCATTTGTTTTCAATTTTTTCACTTCTGCCTCTGCTACTGGCTCCAGGATAGTTCTTGATTACCTAACTTTTGCAGTGATTTTCCCTCACTTTCGCACAAATGTGAGTCATAGCAAAAAATCTCAAATTTTTCAGATTATAAATAATTAGAATTGATTGCACGATTAATTATTAGACCATTATCTGTTACTGGTGTTCATAATCATACTTAATTATATTAGCTATTCACTCACTTGATACATCATCATTTTTAGTCCTGCCAGCTGTTAATATTTTGACTTCTAAAATGATTCAAATTAATTTGGTCTGGCCGACAGTATAGTATGTAAATACCATAATAACTTCTGTCTTGTTTATATAGAACATGTTAATTGTACTACCCATTATATTGATTAAACTGTTTTGTAAAAGATTGCATTAGCCTCTTTTTTTTTTTTTTTTTTTTTTTTTTTTTTTTTGACATTTATTGACAGGTATGAGTTCTTGGGGTAGGATTTAACCTTTTGACATGCAGTGATTTTTTTGTTTGTTTACCAGGAGAGGGCAGCACATCACAACACGCAATGGTTGCAGTTTAAAGCTTTAGAGCATAACTCATCATAAAGGTTTAGAGCTGCATGATTGCCAACTCTCCTGATTTTTTCGGGAGATTTTCCATAACTAGTTTCATTTAGCAATTTTTGCTTAAAATAAGTCTGAATTTTTAATGCAAAATAAAACTGTTTAAAAATTGTGTGTGTGGGGGGGGGGGGGGATCTCTCAAAAAAATTGGGACAGTTGGCAGTTATGTAGCTGAATAAATGTGCCTAAAGGGTTTTATTCAACAATTCCATTTTTACATAGTGTTGCAGAATTACTCTGCTTGTTTCCGGGGTTCGTCGTTCTAAAGTCCAGTTGGTGTAGAAAGTTCCAGTAAAAAGTCCACTGGTCAGGATGGAACACAACTTTATTGCTTCTAGAACTTCGTAGAAGAATCAGCTGTACAAAATTCACAAGCACAATTAAGCAGTAATGTGCTTTTAACAGTCCGCTTAGATCAGAAGCTCTCACAAATGCTGTATTTCTCACACAAAATAAAACACTTTCACAGGCAAAAATTTAGTGAAAATATTCAAGGGATATCGAACACAATCCCTTAAGTACAGCAATGAAGAATTTACACACACAGCACTTCAAAAGCAAACTAAAACACAGCTTCTATAGCACTATCACTTCACAAAGCAAGCGTACTCACTCAGAGAGCTTTCACAATACGGGTGCTCACTCACACTGAACTAGGGTCTTCTATTTATAGCCGATGCAGAAGGTACAAGTAGCCTCCAGAAAAGTCTATTTCCTGAAGATTCAACATAAGGCGGGAATTTTGATTACATCATAGAAATGTTAGGTTATTATGCCTTTTTAATATAGGAAAACCAACTTTCAGGTCCCATTGGGAAAATCGCGCCAAATAACCAAAATGTCACCACGCTTGGCGACTTTTGGTGAAATATCGCCAAATTTGGCGCCAAAAATAAGTCCCCAAAAGTGAAGCGATCGAAGCCCTTGGACCAATATTTCTCGAGATTTCTAGAAACCCCATAGAAAAATATGGGGGAAACCAAAACATCCGTATCTTTGGTTCTAGTTGATGGATTTTGATGCAACAAAAAGCAAAATTTATCTATTTGAAGCGTAGAATACAAATTTTAAACTATTTTAAGCCCCAGAACAGCGTGTTGCCCCGGAAATTTGTAACATTGCCTCCTTCCCAAGGACTGCACGTCCCGGTCAGTACAATCCCCAGTTAGGAGGTCACACAAATATCTGCAGTGTACAACATTTAACAAGATCTTAACAACATAGTTTAAATAAATAATCAGTAGTGCAATAAGCAAATGCACATTAATTGAAAACTAATATATTACAAATATGTACACTAAACATGGCGTAAGTGCTGAGTAAAAGAGAGTTGAGGGAATAAGGAAGAGAAGAAAAAGATAGGAAAGAAAGGAGGAATTACGCCATACTGACCATGGTCTAATATTCAGATAACTAATTGCAACTGCGGTAAATGGCTAGCCGATCGTAATGAACGACTCTGGGTTTCGAGTTAGGTGACGTACGATGACATCATTCAGTCTATTTAGGACTGTGTAAGGACCGTCCCATGGCGATTGCAGCTTGGGAGACAGGCCTTTCCGTCGAGTAGGATTCCATAGCCAAACTTTGTCACCTACGTTGAACTCGTGTCCTGTAGCCTTCGAAGGAAATCAATTGCCTCGACATCAGCAGTGGACGATGTGGCCACAGCATTAGAGGAAGGGACGAGCAGTAGTATGCAAACGTGCAGTGTACGTGGTATTGCCCGAGGTTTAGACATGCCTGCGAGTATGGTGCACAAAATTATACGCAATATCCTGCATTGCTATCCATACAAAATGACACATGCTCAGGAGTTGCTTCCTGCTGATCTGCCTAGAAGAGAGGCGTTTGCTCTGGAATTTCTTGCTTGCATGGAAGTGGACAATGAATGGCCATGGAACATTTTGTGCAGAGTTAGAAATTAAGATATTAAAGTGAGGTGCCAACGGCACCCAACTATTTTATCTTAGTTGCCAAAATGATCTACTTGGGCGTAATTTTAAAATTATGTAGTATAGTCATTCAAATATCAAATCATAATAGCCAAGTACGAATACTAATTAAAGTTTGTTTACTAAATATATACATGTGAAAGTAGGAAAGTAGGGTCATTCCATGTCAGATCAACACAATTTTGGGAGATTTTCCGAATTGATGTCGTAGATTTTCATGATTTTTGGTATGCAGCTATATATCAGACTTACAAAAAAATACCAAATTTCAATTATGCAGCACAATTATTTTTGAAGTTATTAATTTTTAAAGATTTAAATTTTTATGAAGAAAATTCATCTTTTGGCACTTTTAGATGCCTATAGGCTGGCAACCAGTGATGGTATGAAGCTGAGAGTGGTCTCATTTTAAAGCTGTTCAATGGGGCTTTAATATGATATGCCACAAGATAGGGGTTACGATTTTTTAAAATTGAAAATTTAAAGTTAAATTTTAAAATTTACATTTCTCAAAAAGTGGCAATTTTAAAACTTCCAAAATATTATCAAATATAGTTTGCAATGGCTTAATACATACAGCAAAATTCTATCATGGGATCTCAATGGTATCAGGAGATACTGGGCTTCAGAAATACACATGTTTTGTAAATAATGTGCCAAATTATTAAAATTTTATTTTTTAATTACTAATTTTGCTATGCAGTGTGCAGAACACTATTAAATTAATAAAACGAAATGATTACTTTATAGTATTATGTTTGGAAACCTCTCTTTAAAAAAACTGAAGCTGATTAGCCTACAAATCCCCTTTTACTCAAATATGCAAATATATTAACAACTAAGGTGAATCCCATTGGATTATGAGCAAGCCTACAAAGACCGTATAAGGACTTAATTATGGATGCAAAGCAACTATTTGAATGGTCACATCAGAACATATCTAACATAGACTTTGTATTTGTGACCCTTGAAGAATGCATTAAAACTGAAGAACAATTGGCCAACCGGTACAATACATCTATAACTATATCAGGCACCCACAAATTTCATGCCCTTATACCTCTCAAATGTGGAAGCAAAGTAAATGTGAAATTATTTTCTTTTGCAGTTGTTTTGAACATATTTCCTGTTGTAAAGGACGTACAGCAGATATTATTTGCAGATATTAGTGGGTATGTAACATCAATCTATGCAAGGACGTACCCAGAAAAAAATTTCGGAGGGGGTCCAAATGGTGAAAAGGGCAGAGTTTTTCACAAAAAGACTTCATCATTCTTATTTTGTTAACAAAAGCTGAAATTTCGGTGGGAGGGGGTTCTGGACCACCCCCCTGGGTACGTCTTTGAATCTATGGTGACACTTGGTGGTTGAGTTATGTTCTTGATAAAGATGAAGATTGCAGCAAAGTGCAAGTTACATTCCTCCATCCTTCAGGTCCATCCCTCTCATTTATATATCCCACTCCACCTGATACACTGTGGATCCCTTCTGCAGATGTGATATGCAAAGTTAACCCCGTCACACAGACTGGCCGAACATACTGTTTACCAGACAGTGAAGTGAACAAATGTGTGGGTATCTTCCAACGATTGAAGTCTCGATGAACTAATTTGTTAACCCTTAACTTTACTCATGAGTTTTAATGGTAAGTGTCTATGTGACCTTTCTCCATTAAAAAAAAAAATGTAAAAGTAATAGCCACTGCTTGTTTCATTGAAATGTGTTGCTTGTTTCATTCGATGAAATTTTCTAAAAACGATACTAATTCTGGTATTTTTCACAACACGTGTATTTCTGAAGCACAGTATCCCCTGATCCCATTTAGATCACATGATAGAATTTTGCTGTATGTATTGACATTACAAACTATATTTGATAATAGTTTGGAATTTTTTAAATTGCCACTTTATGAAAAATTTAAATTTTAAAATTTAAATTAAAAATTTTCAATTTTTTAAAATTGTAACCCCTATCTTGTGGCATATCATATTAAAGCCCCATTCAACAGCTTTAGAATGAGACCACTCTCAGCTTTATACCATCACTGGTTGCCAGTCTATAGGCATCTAAATGTGCCAAAATATGAATTTTTTCATAAAAATTTAAATCTTTAAAAATTAATAACTTCAAATATAATTGTGCTACATAACTGAAATTTGGTATTTTTTCATAAGTCAATGTTATATTACTGAATACCAAAAATTATGAAAATTTAAGATATCAAGTCTGAATCAGTATGTTGATTTGACATGGAATGACCCAGTAAATATGTAGAATGTTAAATGCTACTAACGAAATAATAATAATAAAATTACTGCAATATTTAAAAAAAAATTGGAGCTGCAAAATACTGTACTTTTATAAAATTCTGCATCCTATGCAGGCTCTCTCTCTCTGTGCAATCCATACGTGCAAGGTCATGTGGTATGCGCCATCGCCAAGCTAAAAATGCACTAAGCTCTAGCTTTAAAGGGGGAAAACAAAAGAAACCCAGGAAAAAAATAATTTTACTAAAAAAAAAAAAAATGTAATATTTCATTATATTTATGGCAAAAACAGAGCCCGACTATCACATGGGTAAGCGAGGCACTAGCCTGGGGTCTCAAAATCAGATAAATTACCCTATATAAATGAGATTTCTGATAATAATGACTTATTCCATGTAATTCTGAATAGGTAATATGGTTTGAAGGGTGATTGGTGATAAACCTTTCGTAAAATTACGAATGTGTCAAGTATGTTATAGCGATTGCCGTTGATCAGTATGCTTTGCTAAGAATTTTTTTTTTTTTTTTAAGTTAAGCGTAAAAAATGACGACCAGGTATTATTTCATGGCCGTCAAACTTAAATTTCTGGGTGCAAAATACGACTAACGACCGCTTATTTCTAACCCTGATTTTGTGAACAGATGAAGCCCTCCAAACCACCAGACCTCAATCCTTGTAACTTCAGGCTGCGGGGTTATCATAAAAATGTTGGGCACAGTGGCTCGATTGCAAATTCAGCTGAAATGAAGACACGGATTACGTAACACATTAGCAAAGTCACCCCTGAGACACTCCGATCTGTTGTGGAACATGCTGTTTATCGCTTTCAGCTTGTGGCGGAGAATGGTGGAAAGCATATTGAACCTGTTTGACGCACGTCTAGCGATAATTAACAGGTGTTTCCATTGTTGATTTTTATGCGGTTTTTGTCCCAAGGACAATTAAAAACCAATTTTTCCCCGTCCAATGTGGTACAACCTTGCCGTGGTGGACAGGGTTCGTTGATTTAAATCAGCTTGATTAAAATCACTATTTAAATCAAGGGATTTTTTTTTAAATCAGTGATTGAAATCATTTTTCAAAAATGGATTTTATATTGATAGAATGTATTCTAAATAAAAATCCTCAACACTCAAATGAAATTAATTTCTTATAATAGCATCAGATGGCACTGCAGTGGTTTAGGGAATCCTTCAAGGTAAGGGGGGGGGGAGTGACTTTTGAGTGTGACAGTGTGAGGACAAAAGAAATTTGATCAGGAAAATTGGCAACACTAGAATTATTTCAGATTTTAGAACACGCTTGTTTAGGATTCCGTGTTCAGAGAGCTATTGCTAAAGTACAAGGATAATGGCAGGAAGGAACAAAGATAATATTTGGATGTACTTTAATGAAGAACAGACAGTTTCTAGAAAAGGTGTTAAAAGCCAAATGCAAGAACTGTGGAAAAGTTATGATGGGATTAGTAGCCAGAATGAAATCACATGTAGATAAATGTTTCTCCTCTGACAGAAATGATATTAATAGTGATCAACCTCAAGAAACAATTGAGAACAATTTAACTTGTACAAAATCTGAGGCAGCCAAACCTATGAAAAGAAAAATCAGTGAGATAGAAAATGATGTTGGTGTTCTTAAGAACAGCATGAATGATTATGTCATAAAGACCACTAAAACTCAAAAGCAAATATTAGATCAGGAAGTGGCAAGATATATTTATGCCGCCAATTCTGCTTTTCATCAGGTTAATCATCCCCAATTTAAAAAGATGATTTCTGCTTTAAGGCCAGGGTATATTGCTCCAAATGAAGTAGAAATAGGTGGAGCATTACTTGATAATGTATATGATCAAGAGAAAGAAATTGTTTCATATTAAAATTTGTTTATCTATGCACTTATTATAATAATAAATAAAATATATTTTATATATATTGTTTAAAATGTCATACTACTTTTATAATATGCAAAATAAATTCATATTAGCAATTTTTAAAACATCTTTTAAAAAATCCGACAATCTTTCAACTAACAGTGCCACAACTGTTGACTGACTTGGAACTCATTTTTTCCGTTAAACTACCCACACATGCACATTGAACACTAAAGGTGGTTTACTGTGCAACTCATGCCAAAGCCGTCGTATTTCGATTAAAAATTCCACTTGTAGCCACATCCACTTTCGTTATGCCACTTACAGCGCCATCTATTGATACATTTTGCAACTTTTTTGGACGTTGGTCCACTTATTAGGTGCCCCCATAATAAAGAGATCAACAATTCTGACCTCAATAGTGACCAATGCTTCCAGGGGCACAGGCCGCCATTGGAAAGGGGAAAAAAAAAATATCTTTAAATTTTTCAGATGTAATTTTACGGCATTATTATTGTTTTTAACTCTACCCGTCACTGTCTCAACAGCTGAAAGATCTTTTTCCAAATTGAAGATTTTGAAAAAATATTTACACAATTCAACAGGTGAAGAACGCTTACACAACCTTTCCATATTAGGCATTGAATCCAAAACAGCCAAAAGTATGGAAATAAAGGATCTCATTAGAGATTTTGCAAATCTGAAATCTAGAAGGAAGAATTTTAAATTTTAGGTATAATTACATCAAATTTGTTTGAATTTTTTTAAATAAAAATGGTCAAACAAAACTGTTTTTTTTTTTTTTTTTGTGTGTGTGTGTGTATGATCTGGGAAAGGGGGGGGGCAGAAATTTGAAGTTCTGCCACTGGAAGACATTTCTTTATGTAAAAAAGAAGAAAGCCTTTTACTTCCTTCTACAAAGAAAAGGTAGTATTGCAATTGTAAAAAAAAAATAGCGTTTGAATTTTAATGGAAAAATCACTTTTCATTATTCCTGTATTTACTTAGCCAGATTTCTGTGTGACATCTGTAAGCGTGTACATTTTTACCTACTGAGGATCCATTTTAGCTAGTTTTAGCATAATGTTGGCTCTTATATATCTTCCATAACTGAAATTCAATAACCCATAGAATGTTGAAATATTGTATTGAGGCCTGTTGTAACATCTAGTTGTTCACTTTCCTTTCAGATTACAATAGACTGGGCATTTTATTTACAGGGTCTCACTTTCAAATGAAATAATTTAATCAGTATGAATCAAAATGTGTATAACTTCATAGATTGCAAGGAAATTAAAGAGTGTTCATATCAGTTTTTTTCCCCTTTTGAAAAGATAAATGATGCGGCTAGTGCATGATTGCACTTGCCGATTGTTCGGGTTTGAAAACCCCCTCTATATCAGGTCCTTACTGCTAACTCTTGTGTGCTTAAAATGACTACAGAATGACACAGTAAGACATTAAAAAGAAATAAACTTTTTTTTTTTGTATGAAGAAATTTGAATTGGTTTTCAACAAAATCTCGCTCCCCACCCTACTTTTAATCTGGGGTTGATTTAATTGAAATTTTACTGAACAGACACTACATCCCTCCTCCTGTTTATTCTTTTTTTAACTCTTTTTATTTATTTATATATTTCTCTTTTTTTCTAATTATTGGAGATAGATAGACTGGTACAATTAAAATTGAACTTTAAGTTTCTGTTTGTTATATTTTTGCTTTATCCCGATTATCATACTGAGTTCTATAACGGCATTACATGAAAAAGAAAAATCCTCCCTTCCTCTGATTCTTCCATTTTTATGTTTTAACACTAATTTTTCTTATGTTTTTGCAGGTGCTGCAAGTTTCAACCCCATTTCGTGCTAGCAAATTCCTCAAAATTGTTCCTCAATCTTTTTACAAATTACTGAAGATTTTTTTAAAAAAATCTCTTAATTTAGTAATACTTCACAACAGCACAAAAGTCATCTTCAGAAAAATGACCATAATTTTTGTCATAAGAGCTGCAATTATCTGTGAGCCGTATATAACTGAAATCTCAATAAGCATAGAAAAGGGCTTGTAGTTTTCTAGAAAGCTAAAATTGAACAAACAAATACACAAAAAATTAAACTATGTATGGAAAAATAAATTAGGGATAAAAAGACAAAGCAAGAGTGAAAATAGAAAAAATGTGCACCACACATGATAATTCAGAAAACGGGTCTTTGTTAAAGAACATTCACTCTCTCACAGGAGAAAACTCTCATGAAAGTCATGTGTATCAGAAAGCATTTTTACAGAATACCCACTTGAAAGATCACCTCTCCACTCCCACAATAGATAAACCTCATGTGTGTAATGTGTGCCATAAAGCATTTCGGGTAATTGGATCCCTGTCAAAACATATTCGTACTCACACGGGAGAGAAACCGTATGAATGTCATGTGTGCCATAAAGCATTTTCGCACCATGCAGACTTCAAAAGGCACCTTCGCACTCACAGTGGAGAGAAGCCTTATGAGTGTGATGTGTGCCAGAAAACATTTTCAGTGATCAACTCTTTGAGAAAACACATTCGCATTCACACAGGAGAGAAACCTTATGTATGTGATGTGTGTCAGAAAGCATTTTCAGGGCATAACCACTTCAAAGTTCATCTTCGCACTCACACAGGAGAGAAACCTTATGTATGTGATGTGTGTCAGAAAACATTTTTATATCATAACCGCTTCAAGAGTCATCTCCGTACACACACCGGAGAGAAACCTTATGTATGTGATGTGTGTCAGAAAGCATTTTCACGGCTTTCCCACTTGAAAGATCATCTCCGCACTCACTCAGAAGAAAAACCTTATGTATGTAATGTGTGTCAGAAAGCATTTTCACGGAATACCCACTTGACAGGTCATCTCCGCACTCACACAGGAGAGAAACCATATGTATGTAATGTGTGCCAGAAAGCATTTTCACAGCCTAGTCACTTGAAAACTCATCTTCGCACGCACACAAGAGAGAAACCTAATGTGGCCTAACTTATAAGGCTTCTCTCCAGTATGTAATGTGTATCAGAAAACATTTTCATATAATAACCGCTTCAAAGATCATCTTCTCACTCACATAACAGAATAACCTTATGAATATGATATGTGTCACAAAGTATTTTCATAGCTTAGACAAACATAAAGTCACCTCCACACTCACAGGAGAGAAACCTCGTCCATCATAAATCGAAGTATGAAAAAAGAATGAAAAATAAACTATCCGCAGAAAAAGATATCCTGAATAAAAAGACACAGCGAATTTTTTAATAAAAGTGCAGCACACATGATAATTCAAAGAATGAATACTTGATAAAATACTTATGGATTCACAGGAGAGAAAGCTCATATATGTGATATGTGTCAGAAAGTATTTTCATGGCATCACAACAGGAAAAACTGCACTCGTACAGGAGAAAAACCTTATTTAGGTGATTTGTGCCACAAAACATTTAAGAGAAAAGATCCTTGATATGGCACATTAGTACTCATACTCGTGCAAGAGGGAAAGTGCATGTGTGTGGTATGTGTCAAAGCATTTTCAGAGCATGGCCACTTGAAAGATCACAAACACAAAAGAGAAAAGCCTTGTCAGTGATGTGTGCTCTAAAGCCTTTTCACAGCATAGACACTTATAAAAGCACTATAACATATACAGAAGAAAAACCTTATGAGTGTGTTTTGTGTCTAAAAATGTTTTCAAAAGATGAAAATTTGAGGAAACACCTTTCCACCCACACAAGGGAAACCTCATACGGGTGTTGTGTGTCAGAAAGCACTTTACACTATTGAAAGTACATTTCTCTGTGCGACAAAAGAAAAAAAAATCCTTGTGTGTGAACTGTGTCAGGAAGAGTTCTTTAGGAATGACAATTTGCTAAGTCATTTCAGCTCTCACACAGGTGAAAAACATTAGTTTAAAGTAGATTAAAAGGTCTATAAAAACAGCCTTTTTTTATTCATAGGCTGTTTTCTGTTCCTAATAATATTGAGTATTCAACTGTTTTGGGTTGCTCTCAAATGTGCCAAATCTCAGGATTTGGGCCTGAGTGTCAAGCTGTTTTACCTTATTATAGAACTGAAAATTGGAATTTATTTTCGTAGTCATTTTGACCTATTGAAGTGCAGCCATTGCCATTGCACGATTTAACTGCCAGCAAGATGGCGATCAATCGAATCGCTCAGTCCATGCCACAAACTTAAAGAACATTTTTGACACAGCTGGCTGTATAAAACATGTTCTATAGCTCTGTGGCACGCACTGGGTGATTCGATCGACTGCCATCTTGCTGTTAGTTAAATCATTCGGTGGCAACGGCTGCACTTTTTCGACATTGGGCAGTCTATCTAGATGTCCTTCTTAAGTAGTTAATTGAAATGAAATGTATTCTTTGTGAATGAAATCTGCCTCCAAAATATCACAGTTGTGTCATCGCAGCGAGGACAAAGCAAGTTAAAGAGTTTAGGGTTTATTACAACACTGTGATTTTTTTTCAAATTTAAAATGTTCATTTTTTAAAATATGCTAGATATTTTAAAATTTATTATTAGTTGTATTTTTGAATTTATACATTATGTCCAGTAGTTTAAAGTATCTTAAAATAAATTTTAGTTCTGAATACTTTCTCGTGTATTTTTTATTTTTGACTGATTTCGTTTTATATTTCTGATACTCCTTTCGATAGATTTTCAAATTTTACATAAATTACTCACTCAAGTAGTTTGATAATGCTAGGCTTATATAGACATGCATGGCATTAATTAAAGAAGAAAAAATAAGTATGTTTTGATCATGTGTGCATTTTATTCTGAAAATATAGAAGTAGAAATCTCGGGCTTTTTTTTTTTTTTTTCAGTTAGAAAAGCAGGACATGTCAGTCTGTATCATGTGCAATCATTTATCACGTTCACACTTGAAAAGATTTTATATATACAGTTGAACTTCTCGGGAGCGACCACCCTTCATTCTGAGAAAAATCGGTCTTTTAGAGAGGTGGTAAAGAGGTCAAAGAAGTATAAAAATTTGTAGCCACAAAAGAAAAATGCTAACAGGGCGTAGGAACCGGGGAAGCTGGGAGCTCCCCGGAGAAGTTCTCGCATCCCATCTGTTACTACTGTCATAATTTCTTGTCTAGTGTCCCAATAATGTTAAAAATGCAACTTCTATAATCATCTTTTAACTTTTTTTTTCAAGTCAAAATTGATAAAATTTCATTTTTGCATAAATTTTTAATTTGATGCTCCCAATTTGGAACATTTGCCTGTAAAAGGTTAATTAACTTTACAAGGCTCATTTTTTTTTTCTGTGTCTGAAATAAATATAAGTGATAATGTTAGTGATTAGTATTTGGGTAAAAATAGTTTTAAAAATAATAACCTAATATTTTACTAGAAAATCACTTTTTTATTTCAGTTTTGTATGCGGTACACTGGGCCTTAGCTATACTTTTTTGGTATTTATTTTGAAATTTTGGTATTCAAATCTTGTCTTGATAGGACGAACTCCAACACACAGTCATTTTTTTTTCGGGTCAAAACACTTTGCTAAGTATTTTTTGTTGATTTTCTAAAATAAACAAAATCACATTCGAAAGATCACTGTTTAAATTTCAATCAGTTTTGGCTATAACATGAACGGTAAGTACATCTACACGCAACAGCCTGAATTATATCGTTGCTATCTATGTATAAATGCTCTTAAAAACCGACATGTGTGTATACTAGTATTTTATAGACGTAGAGGAGTAATTAAAGTGGTTGTTCCCCACATAGGGTACCAGATTGCCTTGTAGGGTTAAAGTAGTTGTTCCACATATAGTACTAGACGCCTTGTATGGTTAATCGTGTTCCGAATTTTTTAAGACAGTTATTAAAATTGGCCAATAATGCCATCAAAAATGCAGTAATTATAACACAATTTATAACCCCACAACTTGCCCACAAGCTCCTCTTAATTTTACAAAGTTCCTATGCCACTGAATGCTAGCAAATATTGTTTGTTTTGTTATTTATGAAACTGCATATTAATACATATTTATACAAAATACATTTTTAATTCTAATGAAAAATTTAGAAATTTCGGATTGTTTCATTTTTTTTTCTCTCTCATCGAGTACTTCTCTCTCTACATTAATTTTTACATCTAACAAAAGAGCATTTATCCTGATATTTTTCATTCATTTTGAATTTGCCATAGTACAATCTATTTATTTTAAAATTTGCTTTTGGGGTTTTCCCACATCTAAATTTAACTCTCTTTTTCCGTGTAACTCGATCACGTCAGTGCATTGCTCCGACAGTAAAATCACTTGCTTCTTTGTCTCTTCTCTAGCCTTCAAGATTTGTACTTTTTGTGTAATGTGTACTTACACCTGCTGTCGATTTGCAGTATGTTTTGGAATGCGGTTTTTGTTTACTTTACTTCCAAAAAAATGCAAGAAAATTTTTGGATAGGGAACCAAGACCGGTCGCTTATAGAGGCTTGTGTGGTCTTTTCTATGGGGATTTTTTGAACATTAAGTAAAAGAGTAAAAAGTCAATGCCTTAAAATATTGGTCATTGGAGGAAAAGGGTCGCTTAATAGTAGTGGCAGGCCTGCACTCAGCTGGTCGGTGATTGCAGAGGGCCTCCGGTCTAAATAGGCCCCAGCGAGGCCTCCCAAAAATGGATATACTTACTTTACAAAAGAAGTTGAATATCAGAGTAATATACCAAAGTATATTGATTATTTATTTCCTTGTAACACTTTTACACAGCGGCGTAGTGGAGGACCCCACTGACCCAGCGTTGCGAGGGTCCCCCGAGGAATCAGGGGCCCCAACAGCTTTAAAATAGTTGAATATGGTTTTTAGGCATGTAAGCCCAATTTTCAAATACTACATAGCCTGATATTCTATTTCCTCTAAATTCCCAATTAGAGGGGCCCTTTTCAAACTCTGGCCGAGGGCCCCAAAGGAGCCAGTCCGGGCCGCATATTATCAATCCTTACATTAATTCGGAACATTATTTCTGATTCCGAACAGACAACCCAGAATCCAGATCGCTGATTGGTTAGCTCACTGACGTCATGTCTGCCCACCGAATTTCAAAATTGGCGAGTCTGTACGGCAAAATACTTATGAATTAAAATTATTAATTATCATGAGGTGAAATACCAGCGAAATAAACATATAGGTAGCTTGAAGTAGTTTTAGGTGATAGGCAATAAAAGAATATACGGTTTAAGTTACGAGTACAATACGAATCCTATTTTAAACATTTATGTCCACTGGTGCTGACATCTGTTATTATATAAGTAGACTTATATGACACGTTAGGTACACTTTTCATAGACGATTTTTCAGAAAATTAAAAACTATTTCTAGGCTGTTTTCAATGTGTGTCTATAAATTTTAATTTAATTAAAATTATTATAAACTGAAATGATTCGCATAATACAATTATTCAATATTTATTAAGTAGAATTTTTCCCCTATAAAAATAAAAGAAAATGTTTTTTGAAAAATTATGAATATCATTTCTTGAATAATGGCATGTGCTCTAAATATTAATAAATGACTTAAGTTACAACTAGATGCATGAGATTTAATTAATTAATAAAAAAAGGAATTTAAATAATTCATTGCATTTTTTGTTTGCAGTTATTTAGTTGTAGTGTGGATATTTTAAAAATTTTGCAATTTAAAAAACATTTAACCACTGTGTGTGTACTAAGTATAATGTTGGATTTCGAGTATATTTCACTGATTGAATTATTTTAATTTACGTTGCGATTTTTTTAAAATTTACATTCAGGTTTTTTGTTTGTAATTTTTATTTAATGAGGTTCTTAACATAATTTCATATATTCCAAGATATTTTTGTTTTTTCTTGTTCTTCAGGGCATGTATTTTAATTCTTTATTTTTGAATCATGGATTGCGATTTTATTAAAAAGCATTTTAGCTTTAATGTTTTTTTTTTTTTTCATTAATTGCTGAAGGTGTTGGTTAACACTTTAAAAGCACTTTAAGCCTCATTGGCTGTCTAATTGCTGACACAACTTTTTTTTATAAATTAGATTTCTCTCCTAGTATTATCTCTTTTTCAGTGTTGATCAGGGATTATTCCTGATATTTTTCTAATGTGAATTTCTCCGTATTTCTATAATTTTGGTGGATATGTTGATTCTAGTACATAAATTATATATATATATATACATATATATATATATATATATATATATATATATATATATATATATATATATATATATATATATAGTAAAATGCCTCGAAGATATCAACTCTCTTAATGACCATTATTTTTTGTTAAAAAGCTTTTTCTGCCATAGACTAAGTCTAAAAAAAATTCTAATAATTTCTAAATAAAGTCATCAAGAGAGGAAAACAATTTCGAGAGCTTTTTGTCTAAAACTGCAATTTATAAACTAAATTTAAAACGGTCTATGGCAGAAAATGCTTTTCAGCAAAAAATAATGGTCGTTAAGAGAGTTGATATCTCAGAGGCATTTTACTGTATGTATATATATATATATATATATAATTTATGTACTAGAATCAACATATCCATCAAAATTATAGAAATACGGACAAATTCACATTAGAAAAATATCAGGAATAATCCCTAATCAACACTGAAAAAGAGATACAAGGAGAGAAATCTAATTTATAAAAAAAAGTTGTGTCAGTAATTAGACAATGAGGCTTAAAGTACTTTAATAGTGTTAACCAACACCTTCAGCAATACATAAAAAAATACATTAAAACTAAAATGCTTTTTAATAAAATTGGCGCAAATTTACATGTAACATATTCGGGGGCAAAATGTTTCCTATTGTACAAAATACCGTTTTTAAATAGGTGAGTCTGAATTTCCTTGAATTTTAGGGGGGCGGAGGCAATTGCCCCCTCTTGTCCTTAGTGAGTTTCGTCTATGGTGGCTAAAGAACCATTATATAACGCCTTTAGTCCGGGTTCGATTCCCGGCATTGGGCTGGGGTGTAAACTCGTCCGTACCTTCATTAAGGAATAACGTTAGCCGCTCGTTCGGTGTCCCCATAATAAAATGACCAATGTCTTTCAGGCCCTTGTAGTGGCGAATGCGAAATCGGTAAGTGCCGGCCCGTAATTAAAAATAAAAGAATCAGTGCTCAAGTCAATCGTTAAAAAAATAATAGTGAAGAGGTACTAAATATTAGGTTGTAACGAAAGTTTTCCGCCACTAAGTATTGTCTGCACAAACAGTTCGCGCTGTTGTCTTAGCCAATATTTTGTCAAATGATGTTTGTTATTAAGGAAAAGACTTGTTTTAGAGCACTGTGTTGTGAAATCTGTAAAACAATATCGTTATGATTAAGTATAAGATGTCTGAAATGGAACTATCATGCTATCAGATTGAACCATCATTTACTCTCAGTTCTGTTGCAAAAAATCAGCTGCAGAATGACACCAAATCATGTGCACAGCGTAAGGTACTATTGTTGTATTATTTTACACTTTGAAGGTTTGGTACCGAAAGCTCAAAAACGAGGACTATGACATTTAAGAAGCAGAGCGCTCTGGCCGGCCTACTGATGCTGATAAGGCATTACGAGAATTTGTGGAAGAAGATAAAATAATTATCCACTCGAGATCTAGCTAAAGGAGTTAGACTTTAGTGCCATGTCCATTAGTCGCGCTAGGCATCGCATATAAGATCAATCGCTGGGTACCGAATGAGCTGACTCAAGTAAATTTGGCGGAAAACTTTCGTTACAACCTGATACTTTGATTTATACTATTTCTTACTGCTTTAGTTTTAAATTTTGTTTTTTTTTTCTTTTTAAAAATCCAAAATCCGGTATTAAGTTCTCACAAATTTTAGTTATAGAGTACCCATACCATTTTGGGAGGTTTCATTTATCCATTTTTTTTTTTTGTAAGGGGCGCCAAAACTCATTCTTGCACACACAGCATTTTGCTCTTAGGCCGGTCGTGTATATATTACCGTGTAGCATCGCTGATTTCGGGCAATAGAGAGTCCACTGCCCCGGAGGGAGGTGGTTATCATTGGACACACTAAACTACTCGGACACACTAAAAAAAAATGAGTCCCAACTGCGATTACATCATTTTAATGGACGACTTGAACAAAGTTCCTGAACACTTGCTGAAACAAAGCTACTACAGGAGCGAAATACGCGGAAAAAAGAGAGCAAACTTATTGTTTCCAAAACTGTTAATGTGTATACACGCCGGTGGTATTCTCTAGGTGCACTAAAGCGAAATCGACAACCTGCTGAAAAGTCCCGTAATTGTTTTTATCATCGCAAGTGGTTTGGCGATATCTGACAAGAACAGAGATTCGCAGCAGCCGCGGTGAAACAGCCAATTAGAGGACAGCGTTTCCAGAGCATTCTGGCGTCACGTTCTGCAGGCATACATAAGAAATATGCGATTCATTCAGGGGTTTGCATTTTGAAGCTTCATGAATGAATCTCCTTGTTATTGTTTTCTGTGGTAGTGTTTGATTATTACACAGAGTTGGAAATTGTAAATAACGGAACATTCATTTCATATTTATAATATAATTTCAGAAAATGCAGTGCAAAAGTTTTTATCTTCTTGTAACGAGTCGTTGATAATTATATTTTGCAGAATTGTCTGGTAAGTTATCCTCTATCTATAATGTAATCTTTTGGTTCCTGTTTTGTGAATGACCCCACTAATGTGCGTTATGTTGTCCAAAGGCAATACTTCTGCAAGCACCATAATCTACTCTTAAATACGATTCGGTAAATGTAGAGAAATGGTCTATAATTCTGTAGAAATTTTATTGAGTTCTGTATACATTATATTAGATTTTTGTACATCTAGGCAGTGGCAGATCTAGGATTGAGTAAGGAGAGGGGAAGGTCGTAATCTATCTTAAATTTCATAATTTCAAGAAATTTTCGAAAGTTCGCGTTATTTGGACCGATTTTATTCATGAAGCCCGTATATTTTACTTTTCTGCTAGCTAATAATATTATACAGTCAAATTACTTGAAAAATTTCCGGTAAAACGAAGTATCCTAACCTATAGGATTTGAACTTAATATTTAAAAAATTTTCTCTGAAAAATTAATTTAAACCTTAAACTTTTTTCCCATAATGACTTGAAGGAGTTCTTTTAACCGATTCTCTTTTTATGGAGGCGCCATTTTAATCGATAATAATTTTGTGAAGAAGCCATAAAACGGACTCAAGTTATATCTGCATCTATGTCCAGATATCTTATGCACATGCAAGAATCATAATTATATTATGCACAATCTCTTTCATCTTGTGGGCCTCAGAAATAAAAATGCACCAGTTTCAAGTGCCAATCAAGTAATGCATTCTTTTTAAGTTATGTACCTAGTCTTGAGAATAATATATTACTGACTAATTAATGGATGTAATGACACAGTTTCTAATATGTATTTATAGTTTTCTCTGCTAATTAAGCTCTTAAAAATATGAAGGCACTCATTGGAAAGACAATTAAAAACAAACGTGAAATAATTAAATTTTCACAATTAATTCCTTTAAAAAAAATTGAATTGATAGATGCCGATTCATGTTTTTAAACATGCAACTGGGTTGGCAGTTGAATGGAACATGAGCCAATAATGGCTGTATGCCAGAGATTGTGCATCCCTGATTTAAATAATCCTGTTTTTTTTTTTAATAATCAATTGATTTAAATCATAATTAAAATCACTCAAATTAAATTACTGACATCCTGAAAGCCATAAACTAGTAAAATAGATTTCATTAAATGCACTTACCTTGTTTTACCCACTTCATTTCACTAACTTCAGGCTGTTACCTCATCCTTCCCAATCTCCTTTATTGGCACTTAGCACACTTAACAGATAGCTACAACCAAGGACGTACCCAAGGGGGTGGTGCAGGGGGTCCGGACCCCCTCCGAAATTTCAGTTTTTGTTAACAAAATAATAATGATGAAGTTTTGATGTATAAAATTCTGCCTATTTCACCGTTTGGACCCCCTTCAAAATTTTTGAACACACCCCGAAATTTTTTTCTGGGTACGTCCCTGGCTACAACCCAAATTTCATACATCAATGAATAACATATTTCACTCCTTTTAATTCCGTAATGTAAAAAACATTTCAAACTCCAAACATCCATTCTAGTGATGAAACTTTCTGAGACTGCGTGATAAACTCAGGGCTGGGGAGTAGCGCGCTACAAGTAGCGGCGCTACATTTTTTTTATAGTTTGTAATGTAGCGCGCTACGTTTTTAAAAAAGTAGTGTAGCGTGTAGTGCGCTACAAAAAATTAGTAGTTTGTAGCGCGTTATGGAAGCTACTTTTTCCGCGTCATCATTTCCGGTGATTGATCACGTGGTGCAATTTCTCTTTCTTCTGACTCCAAGAAGAAAGAACACCGAAAGCTTGAAAGAACACCCAATCTCTCCCCCACCCCTTCCAGGGGGCACACAGATTCTGTGGTAAAACATATTCGCAGTGCAATTATTTCTTTCTTTTGATGATTAGAAAAATCGTTTATCTTGAAGAAATTACTACAGGCTTGAAATAACAAGCTCTTGAAACGTCGTATATTTTCTTTTTTTATATTTTTATTGCGGCGGATTTGAAAGCATGTGGTTGAAAGAGGGGTGTGCGTGTGTGTGGTCCAGTCATTGTCCTATCTCCACAATTAGCGACCCCTCTATCCGAAAGATAAGACCGAAAAGCCCTCGGGCAATAGACTGGGAATAATTTTATTCTTTTCAAAGAATAAAAGAAAGTGTTTTATAATTGATGCATGAAGCACTGGTCATTTTTCTTGTTTCAGTTAAAATCTGTGATGAGAGAAGGCCAAGAAACAAAAGAGAAAAAATAGCTGGTCACTATAAATTTTTAAATTAAAAAATTAAATATGTAATATGATGTAATCGGTGATCTAGCAAGACCTAGAGAAAGAATCCCTAAAAAAGCGCCCTCGGAAAGAAGAAAAAAAAAAATGCTTGCACATCTTGAAAAGTGAGCCTTGTACACATTATCCTTTAAGAATATTACTTATGATGAAATAAGGAATATACTTTAACGATGTATTTTACAAAAATTCATAATTAATCAATGGTTTTAAGCAAGAATTGATCAAAACTACATTTCTTCTATGTACAACTAAAAAAAGAAATTGAAACGAATAATTATTCCATTAAATTTGCGAGTGATAAGAACGTGGACTGTGGAGCTGCCACGACCCCGAAATTCGGATTTTTATTTACAAAATTATAATGTATCATGTTAAATTCAATCTTTTCCAATTTTGCCCCCCTCCCCTCCCCCCTTCATTTTGTGCACGCGAGCCCAGCAAGTCATTTTAAGTAGTTTTTTTTTAAACTTTTTTGGTTCTCATATTTTTCTTGCTTTCAGAGCTCACTTTCCCAATTTATTTTTATCATAGAGATATTAAAACTTAATTAGTTTCAGCAATACTTCAATAATTAGAAGTAGTTGTCAGTAGCGTAAATATAGGCTTCTATTTCTAGGGGAGGGGGATGATTCGGTATTTTAAACTTTATTGTTCTAAAGTTAAAAGAAATGTTTCAAAATGGCTCCTTTTTATTTTGCTTTACATCTTCGGAGGGGGCCCGCCGCCCGCCTCAAATACTCCCCTGGTAGTTGTTTATTAGTGCCATAGTTTTTTCTAATTCAGATATCAATAGTTTTCTCTAATTAGGATATCAATATCCTTAAATATGAATGTAATGCAAACTGAATCTGTTAGCAAAATTTGTCTTCTAAAAGTAGCGAAGTAGCGACTGCATTTCAAAAGTAGTGTAGCTAACTACATTTGTAAAAAAGTAGTAGTTGTAGTTAACTACATTTTTCGAAAAGTAGCGGTAGTTGTAGTTCACTACAACAAAAAAAGTAGTTTTTCCCACCACTGGATAAACTCATAATTAGAGTCTTAAATGCAAAATCAAACTCACTAAGAAAATTAAACAGTTAATCTGCCTTATCAGAAGTAAATTCTCATACTTCAAACAGCTTTGAAGAGACATGGGTATTTTCTATCGGTTGCTATAACGTGATGCTTCATCTACTGACAACATCATTTATCGTTCCGTACTTTTTGCCAATTAGCACCACAGCCAAAAAGAAATCCGCTGCCAGGATAAATTTTATTCTTTCACCTTGAGACTTCCTTTACATTACAAATACCCAAAAGAAGGTCATTTTCCATATCTTCCTTTTCTAATGCATACCTCATAAAAGCAGTACTATACTACTGTGCCTATGATACAGACTTACTGAAGAATATTTATGTGAAAAATAATATAGTTCTCTTTTTTGGAGATTGTTTGTTTGGAAAATGTCCCTGATATTTTAGGTGGAATGGAGGAGAGGTTTTTTAAATCTCTAAAAATTCATATTAATGATAAAAATGACTTAAGGCAATCAAATTTTCTTTTATAACAATATTTTTTAAAACCATTTAACATATTCACCTGTAGCTTGAAAATAAAATGTGAATGTCCTGGCTTTTGACAGTACCTCCTCTGGCTTAACAACTCTTTTGACTGCATCTGTCGCATGAGATTTTGGCCAGCCCCAAGTCCTGATTATTAACGGTTGCATACATAAAATGACTGTAGAATGATGCAATAAATATTTTAAAATATTCTTAATATTTTTTGCTTTGGTGTGGAAAAACTTGAATATTTTTTGAGCAGATTTTCTATTTCCACCTCACTCATTATCTACCTGTATCTGAAAAAAAGCTCTTGAATTAAATGTGAAATTTTATTTGGCATGCACATTCTTCACCAGCCCTTCCTATTTTTTCTTTTACGTAGAAAAATAATAATTAAAATAGAACCTTCAGTACCCTTACGTTCCACTTTTGTATTATTCTGAACATCATGTTGATTTTTCTAGCGACCTAACATTAAAAAAATTCTCCTCTGTTAAGTCTTACGCTTTTGTTTTTATTTCTTTCAGGTGCTACCAGTTTCATCTGCGGTTGCTTGGAGCCAATGAATTCATCAAAATAGTTTGCAGACGTTTGTAGTTTGGCAGTTTACTAAAAAAAGGAAAAGTGCTTGAATTAGCAGCTAACTTTTGAAAACACCATGAAAGTGATCTTCAGAAACATTTACTTTAATTTCTATCTTTACCATATTTTTTTCATAAGGCCTGCATTCATTCATCTGTGAGCTGTAGATGGCTGAAATCTCAATAAGCATTTAAAAAAAAAAAAAAGAAAAGGTTTATAATTTCCTACAAAACTGAAATTAAAACCAAAAAAATTAAATTAAACTGTGAAAAAGAATATTTTTGGAATAAATATAATTATATATAAAAAAAAAAGAAAAAATGTGTACCATACATGATACTTCAGAGAATGAATCCTTGATAAAACACGTTTACACTCTCATACAAGAAAAATCTCATATATGTCATGTGTGTAAGAAATCTTTTTCACAGAATGCCCACTTGAAAGATCACCTCCGCACACACACAGCCCATAAAACTCATGTATGTGATGTGTGCAATAAAGCATTTTCCTCAATCGGAGGCTTAACAAAACATTTTCGCACTCATACAGGTGAGCAACCTCATGTGTGTGATGTTTGTCAAAAAGCATTTTCACGGCATGACAACTTTAAAGTTCATCTCCTCACTCACACAGAAGAAAAACCTCATGTGTGTGATGTGTGTCAGAAAGCATTTTCAAAGCTTGCTGACTTGAAAAATCACCTCCGCATTCACACATTAAGAAAACCTCATGTGTGTGATGTGTGTCAGAAAGTATTTTTAAAGAATGCTGCCTTGAAAAATCATCTCCGCACTCACACAGGAGAAAAACCTTATGTGTGTGATGTGTGCCATAAAGCATTTTCAGAGAATGGATCCTTGATAAAACACACCAGCATTCATACAGGAGAGAAACCTCATGTGTGTGATGTGTGTCAGAAAGCATTTTCACGTCATGAACACTTAAAAAATCATCTTCGCACTCACACAGGAGAAAAACCTTATGTGTGTGATGTGTGCTATAAAGCATTTTCACATTCTGCAAGGTTAAAAACGCATCTCCGTTTACATAACGGAGAGAGACCATATGTGTGTGATGTGTGCCGGAAAGTATTTACCGAGCATTGCCACTTGAAAGTTCATCTTCGCACTCACACAGGAGAAAAGCCTTTTGCATGTGATGTGTGCCAGAAAGCATTTTCACTAGCTGGATCTTTGAAAAAACACATTCTCACTCACACAGGTGAGAAACCTCATGTGTGTGGTGTATGTCAGAAAGCGTTTTCAAGGACTAATTCCTTGGTGATCCATATTCGCACTCACACAAGAGAGAAACCATATGTATGTAATGTGTGTCAGAAAGCATTTTCACGGAATACCCACTTGACAGGTCATCTCCGCACTCACACAGGAGAGAAACCATATGTATGTAATGTGTGCCAGAAAGCATTTTCACAGCGTAGTCACTTGAATACTCATCTTCGCACGCACACAAGAGAGAAACCTAATGTGGCCTAACTTATAAGGCTTCTCTCCAGTATGTAATGTGTATCAGAAAACATTTTCATATAATAACCGCTTCAAAGATCATCTTCTCACTCACATTACAGAATAACCTTATGAATATGATATGTGTCACAAAGTATTTTCATAGCTTGGACAACCATAAAGTCACCTCCACACTCACAGGAGAGAAACCTCGTCCATCATAAATCGAAATATGAAAAAAGAATGAAAAATAAACTATCTGCAGAAAAAGATATCCTGAATAAAAAGACACAGCGATTTTTTTAATAAAAGTGCAGCACACATGATAATTCAAAGAATGAATACTTGATAAAATACTTATGGATTCACAGGAGAGAAAGCTCATATATGTGATATGTGTCAGAAAGTATTTTCATGGCATCACAACAGGAAAAACTGCACTCGTACAGGAGAAAAACCTTATTTAGGTGGTTTGTGCCACAAAACATTTAAGAGAAAGGATCCTTGATATGGCACATTAGTACTCATGCAAGGACGTACCCAGGGGGGTGGTCCAGGGGGTCCGGACCCCTCCCGAAATTTCAATTTTTGTTAGCAAAATAATAATGATAAAGTCTTTTTGTTTAAAATTTTCCCTTTTTCACCGTTTGGACCCCCATCTGAAATTTTTGGACCCACCCCGAAATTTTTTTCTAGGTACGTCCTTGTACTCGTGCAAGAGGGAAAGTGTGTGGTATGCTGTTTTTCAATTTTCTTAAATTTTTTGACACATTACTTTAACCTTGTCAATAGTAGTATAATGTGAAATAAAAAGAAAAATAATAAAGTAATATTTTATCACAAACTTTCAATGATAAATTTCTTTTTGTCCCATACGAAACAATTTTGAGCTTATTTTTTATTTTTTAACTAATAATATTGATGACAACTGAACAAAATTTTTTTTTCGCTCTTCAACTAATGGACTAGCTTCCTAAATTATTCAATTACTTTTCATTTAAAACCTAGGTATGACAAAGAAAAATGTGTTTTGTACGGGACAAAATGCAAAATTTTGATTTAAAACTTGGCAAAAATTTAATTTTAAGACTATGTTTACAGCTTTTCTGCACAATTAGCTGCACTAAGTACAAAAAAAAAAATGTACAAGTAAACACATACAGTTAATTAAAGCTACCATCGGTGAAGTCATGGCTTGCTTGAAATATTGAAACATTTTAAGTAATCAGTTGATTTTGATCAGAAAACAAAGATAAAACTGTGATCATTTGTTGTGTAATAGCATTTTAAATACATAGTTAACTAGAAAAATATGTAAATTAATTTAAAAATACTTATCTGAGAAGAACTCTGGTCCTCTTACAGAAACAGTGAGGAAACACATGGCTGAAAAGAAAAAATAAGACACCTTGATGGCTGATAAAGTCAACTATGCATAGAAAAGAGTTAGATCAGCATAGAAAGTATGAAACTGGGAAAAAGAAAGAGCCTGGATAACTCAAAAAAAAAAAAAAAAAAAAATGTCTACATATATCTGAAGAACTATTCTCAATTTCAGTGACCACATATTTTAAGAAGAGCTGTAAAGCATGTTATAAATGTTTTCACAAATTTTAAGTTCTTCCTAGGAAAATTAATATAAAATCTTTTAATGTAGTAAACGTAGGAAAGAAAACTCAAATGAAAAGATTAGGTGCTTTTCAGAAAATCCACAAATTGGAAGTGGCTGATTTTAATAAACAAGGTGCTTCTTTGATAACAGGTCATTAACATGCATTTTGCCCTATTAACAGACCTTGGCTGTCTAGGGCTTGGAAGCATTTTTGCTTTTCTTATAAAGATATAATGCTTTTATGCCCTGTAGTACAAACAAGATAAAGAGCCTACCTCAGGCACATGCACTGAATTACTGAAAAAATGAAACTGTGTATCAAAAGTCTTTAGTTTGTATGATAATTATTTATAGCCAGTAGTTGTGTAAAATATTGATGATAATTATCTTTATCTTTTATGAAACCTTTTGACAAAAACATGCTTTCCTGTCCACACATCTCAGAAAAGGATAAAGTCCTTTTAAGTTTGAATACATTAACAGAGCTAATAAGTTTATTAAATTAACATCTGTGTTAATTTTAGTTCATAATTTCTTATAGTAGTGTTACTTAAAATCACATGTCCCGTACGTAACAAACAGCCTTGTCTCGTACATAACACAAGTAATTAGCTTTTATTAATTAATGATACAGTTTTAAAAAATTATTTTAAAATTAATTAATAACTATGCATATTTCTCTATTCACCCATTAAATTTATTTGTGAAAATACCTCATAAATTCAGAGCAAAATCCAAACTGTTGAAGGTACTTTAAAAACAACTCTTTGTGATGTCCCGTACGTAACACATAAAACTTTATTAATTAAAAAACTATTTGATCCAACAAAAAGAAACTTAATAGGAATCTAGTTTAGGTGGTGCATAAAACATTAAAACTAGTTGCAAATTTCCTCATGTATATTTTGATAAAGAAAAATGTACAAGTATGTTGAAATTTTGCTGTGAAATGTCCCGTATGTTACACATGAGTACTGCGGAATGATCCTAAAATACATTTGCACTGACCAGGCACGTATCCACAAAAACATTTTGAGGTGTCCAAACGGTAAAAAATGCAGAATTTTTCACAAAAAGACTGTATTATTATTATTTTAGTAACCTTCCCTTTAATGCATCCTTGGCACTGACCCAGGAGAAAAGCTTCTTGTATGTGATGTGCGCCTTTATGCACATTCAAAACATAATGTAAGGCAGAAATTAATTTCGAGCTGGTAAAGCTGAAATTGTCACATTCATTGTCACACACAGACACAATGGTTTAACCCTTTGAAGTGCAATAATTTCCCAGTGCTGAAAAGTACAGCCATTTGCCATCCGGTGATTGAACTACCAGCAACATCGCGATTGATAGAATTGATTATTATGTGCCACAGAGCAGAATATTTTTGACACAGCTGCCTATGCTATAGCACATCACAATGTTGCTCTTAGTTAAATCGAGTAATGGCAAACAGCTACACTTTTCCGGCACTGGGCAGTCTAGTTTTTCTTCTACATCAATCTACATTTTCATAACATTCTCCAGTTCTCAGCAGTTACCGGTACTGAAAAAAAATCATTCTGACATCCATTTTACAAATAATCAATAATTTGACAGGAGCGAAATAATGTGCTGAATGGAAAGGGATTCTTGTATAGTTATGTCCCCCTTCAGTATTTTGTTCAAATCAAAATACTGAAATTAATTATATAATATTGGTTATTCTTCGTAAATCAGAAT
The DNA here is from genome assembly GCA_038373885.1 of Cheiracanthium punctorium. Taxonomy (NCBI): domain Eukaryota; kingdom Metazoa; phylum Arthropoda; class Arachnida; order Araneae; family Cheiracanthiidae; genus Cheiracanthium; species Cheiracanthium punctorium. Next base: position 118,208 of record JAWZYV010014937.1, on the reverse strand, counting down.
GTCAGAGTTGTGACCTCATGTCAAGGACACCACTTGTTAGAGGATTAAAGAGTATAATTATGCATGTAGCCAGTGGTTGTAAAATTGTTTGTGTAGTGGCTGCTTTCTTAGCTTTCACAGTAGATGAATGAATGAATATTATAAACTTTAATAATATAGCTTTTATACATTTCCCCCTCAGGGGCAGGCAATTGGTGTGTAGGAATTTGCCACTGCACATTCGTGAAGTGGTGGACGTTTTATTATAGGAGCACGGAGTACAGAGTAGACATCCAATGTTATGCTGTATGAAAGGACGGATGAATTAACTACCAAACCCAAGTTGGTAATCAAACTCGAGCCCATAATTGTAGAATGTTATTTCGTTTCATTCCATGCTAAGAGGACAAAAAAATAGTGTTTAAAGTTTATTTAGAATTTTTTAAATAATATTTATAGACTTATTTGTATATTGTATTATTAGACTTATTTGTATACTACCTGAAGTTGCTTAGCAACACTGTGAATTTTACAGTGCTGAAGTGAATATTACTTAAAGTTTACAGTACATATTTTAAATTAATTTTGACTAGTAATGTAAGTGACTAATACTGTGTAATATCAGTGACTAAATACCAATTTTTTTGCTGAGTCTATTGAAATCTCATTAAATAAATAAAAATGTTCTTAATTCTCTGGATAGTTGTCCATCATATTTAAAAGTTGTGAATTTTAAACCTGAATAACAGAACAGAAATAAAGTAATAAGCTTCAGTTTAACAAAAAATCTAAAACCACTGTAGATATAAAAGATTTTATCTATTATACTAAAATGTATCTTAATATTCAATCATAAGTCGCATAATCAGCACATTGCATGTTAAATAGTAAAAATACTTTCTAAATGTAACATAAGTGACTGTGGAATGACTCTTCTGATGACCCTACTAGTTGTGGACGAACTTTGCTCTGTGATCAAACATCTTCAGTTTTAAAAAGCATCAGGGATTGGGCAGATGAAATTTGGGTCTGCTTCACAAAAATGCAATCAATTAAAATGTCCTCATCGCCAGTGTTGGAAATAAATATTTCATTTGGAGGAGCAGTACTACTCCTCAAATTCTGATATTTAGGAGCACTTTAGTAAAAATGAGGAGCAGTTAAAGTCATTTGCTAATAACATAACTGTGTGTTTTTGTGTTTGGGCAGCTTGCTTTCATTGTTGCACAGACATTTTTTGTCCAAAATTACTTTGAAATTTACGGGATAGTATGCCAAATAACAGTGTCGCCCTCACACATTTTGTTCAACTACCACAGTTAAATTGTAATCCTTACCTGCCTATCAATCCAGTCACATGACACCATTGTCTAGACATGTCGATCAATAATTGCAGGGGTGATTTGGATTTAGCGCTGTTCTCTTGCAAGACTCAGTTATTTGAAGGGGGCAAGTAGTGACTATTATGATACACTTTTGTATTCGATAAAATTATTACAGTGAAACTTCTATGAGTCACTACTTCTATTAAGTTACCCGTCCTTAAACAACCAACTTTTTACAGTGTCTACTTAATGTTAAAAGATCCTCCAGAAGAGACCACAGAACCCTCTATAAGCGGCCAGACCCAGCTCGCCTTCCGAGAATTTTCTGGTATATTTCAGGAAGTAAAATAAACAAAAACTACGTTCCAAATCAGTCTCTTTACTGTAAATTGACAGGAGGAAGAAGTACATGTGCATATCAAATACAAATATTGTAGGTTAGAGAAGAGATATGTCTAAGACAGTGGTTCCCAACCTTTTAACATTGCCCCACCCAGGGTTGTAGCCCTAAAAAAAAAAAAATGTGGGGGACGCTCATTTTTAGAAGAAATTCAACCCAAATGTACGCATCCTTTTCTGAAACAGTGTATATATATATATAATAGGGGGCAGGAGGATAATACGTGGAGCAGTGAAGCTTTGAAATCGGATTTTAAACTTGCTGTACTACCTTGCTCATGCTCAAGTTTTTAGAAATAAATTGCCTGAAAATCAATCTGACCTTTCTCGCAAATTATATGTTGTGATTTTAAAGCATGCAATTAATTTCTAGACAGGATTTTAAAAGTTATGATTTAAAACAAATTATACACATTTACATGAATAATTACTGGTTTATTTAAATCAGTCTTCCCCCTTTTACTCTCTTTGACCGAAAGTGCATTGTATGATGATGGATATACTTACATTGTATAGTATTTACAAAAGATTTGTAAGTGAGTAATCTTAAGGTCTTCTTAGGTGGTCCAAATCGTCCTTTTGACTTTCATTCCGATGTAGAATGACAAAAGGAAAATTTACATTAAGTTAGAGATTTTTTAAAAACACGCAAAATCAGCGTCCCCCCTGAAAAAAAAAGTGGGGGATGCATAAGTCAAAATGGAAAAGTGGGGGGACGGCGTCCCCTCTCGACTATACCACTGATGCGCTCCCATATGGTGGTAGATGGAGAGTTCGAGTCCCCCCTCCCCCACCATCGCAGCCATCGGTATAGAGAACTATATTTTACAGCATACTAAAATCTTTCAAATTAATTAAGTTCTGAAGTGTTTGAAAACTGAAGATGAAACCCCTCAAAATACATGGACGGCCCAAATGGCCGCCCATCTTTAAATTTCTTGTTTCTCCCATTTAAAGATGTTCATGAATTAATATAATATTTATTATATATATTATTAAAATGAAGATCATGGCAAAAAAAATAGTAAGGATACCATGAGAACACAAATTCCTACTTACTAGAATCGGTGGAATTCAAAAATTGTTGAAAATTTAATAAAAGTCATTTAATGATTGACAAAAACAGTTACAATTTAAGGAATGGTTAGAAAGGAGTGATTATAATAAAATGAAAAATTTTATATACATTATTTTTTACAAGGTTACATTTTATTCTCCCTTTTAGTTTTTACAAGATACTCATAAGATTTCTTCTCTTATAGATAAATTTTTATACATATATAACAAAGACCCTTTAAACGCATTTCAAATGTACTGCTTCTTAAGTAGTTTTTAAATATTTCATAGTTGAAAACGATTCTTCAGTAGCAGATGTTGACACAGGCAAGGTGATAAAAGTTTATGGATATTCGGGAAAATATCATCGTTGTATACATACTTGTAAAGTTTCTACAGCAGTTAATCTAGTATGTTGTGCGAGTAATTTCTTTTTCCATGGCTGATATTCTAAAATTATTTCTTAGCATTTCTAATTAATTTTCATCTGTAGATATGAGGCCATTTCCAGTGTAACTAAAGTGTTTAATTATCTCAGAATTTCTGATTTTTTTCTGAATTTTTAAGATGTAAAATAACATTCAAAAATTTATTGCTATTACTTGAAACTTTATTTAACGTACACTTTCCTGCTTCAAATTGATGTTAGGATTTTTTTCACCAGTGTTAACCCTTTAACGCGCAGTGTTCCCGCTCTGAGACGTTTTGACTGTATCCAGTCACGAAGAATAGATTTGATTTCTATAAAAATAGTTGCGGGTGACATAGCTCCACGAGAATCCTTTACTTTTTAGCACGTCATTTCCCGTAAAAAAATGGTCACGATTCTTTTTAACAGCACTGACATCTGCTGAAAAATGGAAGAATGCGAGAACAGCTGCACAGATTGCCCAATGCTGGAAAAAGGGCAGCCGTTGCCATCGCTCGACTTAACTACCAGGAAGATGACGGACGATCGAAATGTTCATCGCGTGCCGGCACATCGCGTGCCGACTGTGCCGGCACAGCCAGCTGTCGCCATCTTGCTGGTAGTTAGGTCGAGCGATGGCAACGGCTGCCCTTTTTTCAGAATTGGGAAAGGGTTGCGCCTCAAAGGGTTAAAATAACTTAAAAGCGACTGCTGCTTCCTTTTACTCATTCTCAAAACAAAAAATTAAGAAAAAGGGGGAAGCAAATTTAAAGTTATAAAATTATGAATTTAGTAATGCGAGCAAAAGAAAATAGCTTCACCGAGATTTCCTGACTGCTGCCCGTTTGTGAGTACGAAATGAGAGAGTATCGCTTCTGTTCGGAGAGGAGGGACATCTTCTATAGTTATAATATAAATATTCACCAAGATATAGAAGCATAGCTGCCAAGTGTTCCGTTTTATACGGATTCGTTCCGTTTTTTGAGCTTTGTTCCGTAAATACGTTTTTAAGCCAAAATGTTCCGTTTTTCAGATTCTGTGTAAGAATTTTTAAAAATTATAAGAAAAAAGGAAAATTGTGTACATATTTAGCTTTTGGTAAATCATTTATCCTTGTAGACAAGTCAATAAATTTAATTGAATGATATTTATCTTATTATTCTTTCAAATATTTATTACATTAAACATTTAAGTGTATTGTAGAAACTGAGCTAAGTTAAGTATATTTTATTTTTATAAATTAATGCTTATATATGCACATCATCTCTCTACACATGATAATTTAATTTTGTTAATGTAAGATCTTTAATTGTATATTTAATCATACATTTCATTATCACTCACTTTGTTCCTTATTTCTGATTTATGAGCACGTGCTGTGTTCCTTATTTTTTCCTTGGAAGGTTGGCAGCTATGCGAAGTATTCTAGAAAAAGGGGGGGGATGCCCCCCCTTTACTCTCTTTCCCGTCTACTAACACGAACCACTGCTCCAATGAACACATACGCACATTTTTAGAGTCATCAAAGACTTTTATTCTTTTTTCAAGAATTCGTTTAGCTGGAGTCGTGTCCCTTTCATGATAAAAAAAAATTAAGCAAGGAAAACATCGCCCCCCCCCTCTGAAATATTTCAGTTTGGAAATAAACCTTTGGGGGGGGGGACGGTGCATATGTCCCTTTGCACCATCTCCCCACCCAAGGGGATGCCACTGACTGGCTATCTTCAGCATTTCTGTGTTGAAGCAACAACATTTTTGACAAAGTATTGAATCCCATTGTTGACTTGTTTGTTTTTGTCGTTATGGGAAAGCTACGCATGGGCTATCTGCCTAGGATGGGAGTGCCTAGGTCTGAGGACTTTCTAAGGGGTTCTAACGCGCATTCACATTACATCTGGAGAAAACTGACCAAAATTCCAGACCGATAGATCGGATGCCGGGTTCGGCCGTCTACCATTTTGAGTGTCCTATCCACTCGGCCTAACATTGTTGAAGTGGAGGACTATTAAGTTTAATAAACATCGAGAATGACACATGTTGCCAATGGTAGGCCACATGGCAAGTAGAATTTTTGAGCGCAATGAATTGATAAAAATCTGGAGTGACTCCACTCGACTTTCCGAACACTTACGATTAAGATCATTACCAAGCATTTAAATAAATTTTAATCGATGAATAATTCAGCAAAAATTCTTAGATTAGGCCATAATGTAAAAGAAATCTTTGTCGTAGCCCTGTAGGAAAACTATAAGTCCTATACACACCAAAATCAATACCGGTCTTACGGCGGTGGTTTATAACATATATACCCAATTTGAGCTCAATCGAATGTACCGTTTAAACGCTAGCGCACTTTCAAGAATTTTCTCCCGTAGGCCATAATGTAAAAGAAATCTTTGTCGTAGCCCTGTAGGAAAACTATAAGTCCTACACACACCAAAATCAATACTGGTCTTGCGACGGTGGTTTATGACATATATACCCAATCTGAGCTCAATCGAATGCCCCGTTTAGGAGCTATCGTGTTCACTCACATACATACATACATCTCGTAAAAATAGCATAAATGAATTCGGAAGACCTCAAAACGTGTCAATACACCAAAATATGGAAGTCGAATTTTTTCATGATTACAATACTTTCCTTATGTACATGTTCGGTACATGTACATGTCCTTATGTATGTACATGTTCGGAAAGTAATTAAATTTATGGCGCTAAAATCTGAAATGTAGGACATATTTTTAACATTTATTAGCCAAGGCTCCGCCCTGTCTTAAAACAAAGTACCGGGGCTCCGCCCTGGGGCGCTCTGGCCCCACTGCACCCCTGATGATAATTGACAACGAAACCCTTGGATTCTTATGACTGAAATAGTCGAACTTTTTATTGTGTTGGAGGAATTTTAAGTCTATTTAGTTTTTTTAAAGTCGTTACTGTTTTTAGAGACAACTACATTTATTTCACACACAGCTGTATGTTGCTTTCCTCTATTGCAATCTCAAGGACTATTGTATTGAAATACTAACGTGAAAGATAAGTGTGCTCGTTAATAGTAAGAGGTGGATCGAAAAGTCTCTTCTGCAGCCAACCCCACATGAACATAAAATACAAATGCACAAGAGTGGCCATGATTAAAGTAGAGGTGTTTTGAGAAAATTGTTGGGCTTAACTGAACAACATTTGCAGTAAATACCAATTAGACCATGGGGCTTTGATTAAAAAAAATAATAATAGTTTGAATTTTTGCTACCGGGTGCCAAAGTGGAGCTCTTAAGTTTCATTTTTGGAGTAATATACATACGGGCTTTAATTCTTTATCTATTAGAGGTAGGCGGGCAGTATACATTGAAAAAATGTTCAAAATAAGGTCGTTATAAGACTTAGTTAAGAAAGAATTACTCCCGTTAATTTTCAAAAAGTGACACTTTTTAAATTTGTATACGACCTCCGTACAAAACAATTCACAGTTAGTTAAATGTGCCCTCTATAATCATCAGGTGATACAAAATTTGAGCAATATACCTTGAAAAGCGTCAGAGATACGAAGATAAATGTGACGCTGACATAAACCATTTTTCCATGGCTCTCGAAAGGAAAAAATTACGTCAAAAGATCACATTTCAGGGGTCTTGCAGAAATTATGAAAGAAATCTAACAATAAGCATATCACTCTAACAATAAGCATTTACATCCAAAATCATGTATAGTCTCCGATCATCTTTCGTTAATGAGTTAAAGATATCTCTGCGACGTTGTACGATGAAAGGCTTAAATTTGGTATATCACCTCATGAGTGTATGGGGAACATTTTACTAACTGGGAATGTTTTCGTAATAAAAAATTAAAAAAGGTTAACCTTTTGTAAATGAACGAGAGGAATTTTGTCTTAATGGAATCTTATTTTGAACATTTTTTCAATTTCCACTGCCCACCCTAGTAGCAATAACCCATCGGTCGATGAGAGGCGGGTGTAGAGGAGAACGAGCAATGGCCGATCTCGGCTTTTTACCCCAAAACGGAGAAACAAGGGCGAATTAAAGGGGGGGGGGCAGAGGGGGCGACAGTCCCCCCCCCCTGAGAAAAAAGAAATTAATATAAAAGATCCTATTTTACTTCCATAAAATGGATGTATATGTCAATCTTCTAACTAACCGACCCCACCGACAAACCGACCCCCCTCCCGAAAAACTTGCATTAATTCGCCACTGTGGGCATCTTCAACTGGTACAAAATGTCCTCTCGGGGGGCCATCAAGCCGATTATCGTTTTCCGATGACTGTGATGAAAAATACCAAAAAAAAAAAAAAACCAATGAGGAACCGATAAACCGTTTAAAATATATTTGTTAATAAAAAATAAACGACTGGCAGCAAAATTTTCAAAAAATGTCCGTTCTGTTTATTTTTTCGGTTTTTTTTGGATGCTAGCTTCCGCTTTGTTCTAATTTTCCCTTAGATTATGCAAAAGCACATCTAAATTACGCAAATATTTGCAGGAATTTAGGTAAAGTGTAAACCACTGGGACAATTGCAAGGCCCGATGACTATACAGCTACAATTTCGGATAAAAAATTGTTTGTCGGTTTCCCATCGGCGAAATTGCTCGTCTAGATCCTCTCTATGCATGAATAAAAATTCATCTATTGCAGAAAATCAAAAGTGCTCTTGCCGATGTCTTAATTCGATGAGTCGGTGAGTTAACGATGAATGGATGAACGCCCATGCAGAAAACGAACAGTCATTGCTACTACGGTTGTGTTTTTAATCTTTGAGCATACAAAATTTGCCGTTCAGTGTATTATTATGTATTAGAAAAAGATGTGATTTATTGTTTTTTCTACTCTTTACATTTAAAAGTTGTGTTCATTTAAAACATTCATCTACTTTAAATTGCCTCGTATCTGCCGTGTTTATGGATGTCGGGCGAATTACAGAGGAAAATGAAATTATTCGAGTTGACAAAGTAACCTACAAAGGAAAGGCCAAAACTTTCCGAAAATGCTGTGCCTAGCATTTTTCGGAATACTCTCAAATATTTAACAAATATTTGGAATAGTTAAATAGCAGACAACTAGACTCGAAGATCACACCTCATTTCCGAAGAGAAATTAATGGAATTGCGTTACCCTGAAGAAAATGGATTATTATCTGATTACACTAAAGTAACTATTTGTTTTGTAAATTTTAATGATAATCTGGCATATGTTAATGATTTTATTATTATTTTTGAATATTTGGTTTATAACATATTTATTAATAATGTTAAAGTGACTAATGCTCATAAAATTTTAAAATATAATATGTGTTGATCCTACAAACATGTTAGAAAAGTATATTTTCTGGGTATATTATTATAGTATATTATTCTAAATATTAACTGGGTTTTAATATGGGTCATAAATTTTGCTTGTCTTATAATTATCTGAATTTTAATCTGTCTAGATATTTTGTTGATGACTGATTAAAAATAGAAATTACTAGAGGAATAGCATTGTTTATATTATATAAAGCATATGAAAGAAATGTTTTTTTAAACAAACTAACATTTTAATATTATTTATATGCACTTTCACGAAGGAATGGATTAAAAGTTCATTATCTGTGGAAAACGAGTGAAAGTGTTTTCATGATTATAACATTAATAGGCATACAAAGAATATTCGTATTTTGTATCAATGTTTTCAAAATTTGCTAGTAATTAATTTTGTAGTATCCTTTTAAAAGATTTTGAAAACATGTTTATAATGTTTACTCAAATAAAAGTTGGATTATTTTATTTGTAGTACATAAAAATAATTTATGTCCTACATTAAAAATAGATTCAGATGTTCTTATTGCTGATACGCCCCTTAAATTTATTTATAATGTTATAAATTCATAAATTTATTTACAGTTATTTATATTGATGTATTATTTATTTTACTCAGATAAAAGTTGGATTATTTTACGTAAGAATAATTTATGTACACCTTCCAAAAAAAGTATTCGAGCAAGAGAGAAATTTCCTATTTTAGATTTGCTAATAATAATTGAGTTTTTGAAAAACTCACAGAAATATGGAAAATCTTATTTATACATAGCCTAATTCATATTCTATGATAAATAGTTTTTAATATACGAAACCAACGTAGGAAATTTCTCTCTTGCTCGAATACTTTTTGTGGAGGGTGTACTACATTAGAAATAGAGTCAGAGATTCTTACTGCTGAGACATATGCACCTTAAATTTATACTGAAAACTGGATTTAAGAAAAAAGGTTTCATCTGATAAGGTTATATTTTATTTTTATCATGTTTCTGTGAATATTAGTACTAAAAGTGAGAAAAAAGTGATTGCCCTTTATTATAGAATAAAAAAATGTATTTTTTATTAATCTATTTTGTGTTTATCTTCCTTCTTTCTTTTTTTTATGTATCAAATATTTAAGTTATTTTGTATTTATAGCAAATTTTAGCAAAAATATTACTTTCTGAAAAGGGGATAATCAACAAATTAAGTAATGTGGGGATATATTCAAGAATGTAGTGTAGGGATATACTAAGTAATTGAAAAAGAAGTGTTCATTTGATTAGCGAGATTTTATAATCTTTATTCTTAAAAAAATATGAATGTTTTATCAAAGATAAGTCTAAAAATAAATTGTTTTAAAGCATTATCTAAGTGCGTTTGTATTTCTCTGAGTAAGCGCTAGTGTATAAAGAGGAGATCCTCACTGTCTTAGAATCACGTGACTTCAAAAGTAGGCGCGACCACCTGAGCCTGTCTATGGCCCTTATTCAGATAGATTTAGTAGCTACTAAACCTGTTATTTAGTTACTAAATTTAGTAAAGTCTGGACAATTCAGATAGAATTAAGAGGCGGGGATACTAAACAGGTGACCAAAACAAGCTGCTAAAACACCGATTGAACAAACGTACGCCTGGAACAAGCGCTCTGATTGATCTACTAACCTCTCTGTTAACTTTTCCCTTGGTGTTAGGGCCCGATTCAAACGAAACGCGATCGGTCGTCTCCAAAACGATCGTTTTCTCTCTGGAAGTTCGATCGCTTTTACAAGTCATAATTATCATGTCGAATTATCGAATAATAATTGTTCTCTAGTTTGCCTACTACATTTTATTTTTCTGTAGCAGAGAAGCTGTTTATAATTATAATGGAGGGGTAGAATTACTATATATTTCATGTTCTGATATATAATTAACAATCAAAGACATCCTTAATATGATATGAATATTTGTATTTGTTTAGGAGAGTTGCTAGGATGCTTATTTTAGCGAGAAATTATTCGTTATTCATGTATTTTTTCGCGCTGTTTCAAATATCAAATTTATCGAGCAATAAACGATTTAAAATAAGGACTATAGATGGGCCTGCATCGTAGTGTCTGCTAGAGTGGAACTCAAAGGCCGACAGAAAATAAACCCTACAGAAATTCTGTTCTGCGAGAAAATTCAGCTTTCCGCAGGATTAAATCTTTTGCAGAATTCCCTGTCTGATAATTCCAACGGATTGCTTCGTAATTTTAAATAACGAGTCTTCATTGTTGTTGTAATCTTCTCATCAACCATCCGCCGATCGATCCGCCATGTTCGAGAAAACGATCGCTTTTGGAAAAACGACAGCAAAACACCAATCGCAGTGTCACGTGATCCAAAAGCGATAGACAGGTTTCACTTGAATAGGAATCAGTCGAAAATTTCCGCGATCGCAACAGAAAATATAGATCTTTCTTTCATTTCGTCCTCAAAAATACTTTGACCTCTTGGGGATGCGAAAAGTCCCCAAATTTAAAGATTTGTACTTTTTCCTTGTAAGTTTCCGTTTAGTTTATTTCTTTCAGAAAAAAATAAAACTACTAAAAGCGCCTTCTGCTCAGAGAAACAATGAAATCCGTTCTCTGAAAACGTTTGTTGCCATTTTGTGTGTAGCGTACACAGATGTTCAGTAAAGTATTCGACTATGAGCCAAATTTCCCATTTCAGTTTTGTTAATGATTAATCACTTTTCATGAAGAATCATGTTTTAAATATGAAATTAACGTACGAAATTTTTCGTCCACGGGAATACTTCGTTTAGAGGGTGTACAAAGTTTCATAAAAAATTATCTCAAAATTAGCCTATATAAGAAGCAATGTCTTCTGAAAAAAACAAATACTATGCCAACAGTTAAATTTTGAATAAATTGCAATATTTCAACATGATCCCAGATAACACACTTGTCCATTTTATGTCTATTTCTGGTCCAACTCATCCATAATACATCCATGTCTATACATAGACATCCATAAGACATCTATTTATGGGCATAATCTGGAAAATCCAGAATACGTCCATAAATAGACCAAAACTAGACTTAGAATATCCAGAATATGTCCATTAATGGACATATTCCAGATGATACACACTGTGTCAGTGATACGACATAAAATGTATGTGTGTATAAGTCCAGAAATGGACAAAATATGGAAAAGTTACTTTTTTGTCATTGATTTTCATTTTAACCAATACTGTACTTACGACGCATGAATTTATTATACTTTATGTTTTCATTGATGTTAAATTTTACCCCAAAAAAGTTTATTAACTTTTTACATTCTAGAGTTGTTTTTTTTTTTTTTTTTTTTTTTTTTGTCGAGGAACTTTTGAAATTTAAAATACTTTTTATGTATTATTATTTCCTATAAAAGCGGTATTGTGTAAAAAGAAACTCATATCCACATGCAAAAAAAAGGAAATTCTCTAGCGACTCAACATCCAAAAACGAATAGCTGCATATTTTTTTCTAAGTTCCCAGTCCGAAACTAAAAAATCTTTACTTCAGCATTTTGACGCATCAGAGCAAATTCCGCTGCGTATAGTGGTTAGCACACTCTACTGTGAAGACCATGATCAAGGGTTCGAATCTGAAGCGGGGCAAGTACTTAAAGGTTGGTTTTTTAAAAAAAAGATTGGTACGAATATTTTTACAAAATTCGTTATTAAGATGTAACGATAAATTTAAATTAATCATTACATACAATTAGCTAAAAATTATTAAATAGTTTTTGTTGATGTCCAGGATTCGACCGTAAAAGGTCTATAAATAGACTAACACGTCCATTATTACGTCCATATACATGTCTATAAGACGTCATATGGGCGTCCTATAGTGCCATATTGACGTAAAATGGACGAGAATTGGGAGAATCCCGGATGTTTAATGGACATGTCAGCTTGTCTATATGACGTCTTCTAGACGTGTTCTGGACAAGTTTGTGCTATCTGGGATGTTCCTTTCATATTTCTGGTTTGAATAAATATTTATAAATGAATGAAATACTTCCATTAATTTATTAGAAAAAAGAATACTCAATTGATATAAAAAGCTATTAGAGTTCCTTTTTAAGTATCAAAGTCAGTCAAGATTTAAAGTATGGATATACTGGTAATATCTTGTGTCTTCGAATAAGTCGAACAAAAATATTTTCTTGTGTCCCCAAGTTTTCTTTGAATTCGAGGACAATATTTGACTGTTTAGAAATATGATCGCCTTCCCACACAGCACACTATGTCCAAATCAAGTCTAATAGATATCCAAACTGATCTATAACATCCAGGACATTTAAAGAATATTTATATGGGAGAAAAATATATATCTATAGGACATTTAAATCGCCACCTCTATAGGATATCCCTAGAGGGCTTATAGATATCTAATAGTCATAAGAAAAAGAATATCTATTGGAAATTTATTTTTGATATCCATAAAAAATCCATCAGTAGACATCTTATGCAGCTAATGAAATAGATCTCCCATAGATATTTAATTGCCATACACAGCTACAAATCTATTGGATGTGCGTGTATAACATCCATAAGAGATGCATTTGTGGACATCTTAGTTACGTAAAAGATTGGATGGCTACTGAAAAAAAAATTACGCAGTTTGAAAGGATTTTCAGAAAAATCGCAAAATCTAGTAAGAATTTTTTTTTAGCAAAGACTTATCGCCCATCCTGAATAAAATTTCTACCACGTATGAACTGCTACCTTCACAATGTTACTGTTAATTTTACGGTACCAGCAAAAATTGTTAATTCTACAGTTACGCAATAAATGTCACTCTACGAGTTGCCTTACTTCTATGTTACATTATTCGTTGTTTATATAGTTTTACAGTGAATTTCACTGTTATATACTCTGGCATTTATGCTTGTCCTGTTTGTTTACTTTTACTTATACAGTATATTTACGTTTTTTTCTGTTTATTTCCTGAGCATTTTAAAACTATTTTCACTGATACTGCGATTTCTCAATGTTTTTTTCATGGAATATTTTCATTTTTACATAATACACTCCTTGTGTTCATAAATAATTTCCACTCGCGCCACTAGATTTCGAGCAACAATTGAAAAAAAAACCTGAAACATCTGTTATTAGTTTTACTAATTTCTTTCGAGTTTAAGAATGACTTCTGTTGGTTCAGTTTCGTTGCCTAGGTGATGCCTTTGTTTATAGAACGTATCATTTGGAAACTTGTTCACCAAGTCAGATGTAGCTAAGGCGACCACATTTATAAACAGTATTTTGGGGACAAATCAAGCATTGTCCTCGAATCTAAGGAAAACTTGGACACCAGAAAATATTTTTGGGGCTTATTCGAGGACACAGCATGTTACCATGTACTATACCAGTATACCCATACTTTAAATGTTGATTGACTTTGATACTTAAAAATGAACTCTGTGTATTCTTATTTCTAAAAAGTTAATGGAAGTATTTCATTCATTGATAAATATGTATTTAAACCAGAAATATGAAAGGAACACCATGTTGAAATATTGCAATTTATTCAAAATTTAAGTCTTTGCATAATATTTGTATTTTTCAGAGGACACTGCTTTTTACATTGGCTCATTTTGTGATAATTTTTCATGAAACTTTGTATTACACCCTCTAAAAAAAAGTATTCGAGAGGAAGAAAAATTTCGTACGTCAATTTCATATTTAAAGCATGATTCTCCATGAAAAGTGATTAATCATTAACAAAACGGAAATGGGAAATTTGGCTCGTAGTCGAATACTTTATTGAATGTCTGTACACGCTACGCACACACAATGACAACGAACGTTTTCAGAGATCGAATTTCATTGTTTCTCTGAGTAGAAGGCGCTTTTAGTTGTTTTATATTTTTTCCCCTTCATCTTTTAATGATAGAAGAAAATTTCGGAGGGGGACCAAACGGTGAAAAACGCTGATTTTTTTCACAGAGTTCAACATTACTATTTTGTTAACAAAATTTAAATTTCGTGCTGGGGGATGCGGTACGGCCCTGATGTATACGAATGTGTGTAATAGGTTTAAATCATTAGTCTTATTAGCATATGACCATAAAAAATGGATAATGTGTGTAATAATAGTCTCTCATACTTCTTTTGAGTTCCATGCTTTTGAAACTATTATCACTATTATGAGCAGATGAAGAGCTCAGAAAGCCCTTTCTCCTATTCCTAGTAGGGTCCCTGTTTAGATAGTATCTAAACAAATTGCTAGGAAAAATGATGAGCAGGCACAAATAATACTAGTGGCTCCTTTAAAAAAAATCTGTCAACTAAACCAGCTTATTCCAAGCAATACCAGCCATAATTATCAAATAATTAAATTTGATGTTGTAATTCTAAGTTTTTTACTCTATGATGAAATATTTTTACTGTGAATATATTTTTCTGACATATTAACAAATTTTAGATATGCAGGCAAAATTTTAGTACTCTTTTAAGGATATTCGTTTTTTAAAAAGAATTTTAGACATTATAATGTGACTTTTGTGGTTTTCTTTGTGCAAATTGTTTTATCATTTTAGAAAGATCTAATTCAACAATTGACCTACAACATTTTTTCCTTAACATTAAACAAATTTTATTTTGTTTTTATTGATAGAGCCATTTTTTAAATATACATATTTTTATTTTGTACCATGCTTTTAAACATTTTATGAATGCATTGTCATGCCTTTGAAAACATTTTAAACAGTGAGCAAATTTTTAAATTCTGCAGTAGAAAAGAGTTTTTTTTTTCCTTCTAAATATTTTACATTCAAAACAAAACTCAGAATTTAATTTGATAAAATACATAAGCAATGTTCTTTTTACCTTTTTTGTTCCATTTTCCCATATTGTAGCAATAAGAGATACTGCACTTTCCATTTGAGTTGTCAATGAGAAAGTCATAAAAATTAATCAGCCTTTGAAATGTTTGACTTTTTATTAAAACATCTAAAGTTCTTGAAATTAAATTAACCATCAGCCATTATCTTGTATTCTGAAAAGGGTTCCTTGAATTTCAAACCTACCTTATGTAAATCTGGATAATCAAAAGAAGCTTCAATAAAATCAATGCTTTCAAATAATATTAACTATGATAAAACTTGTCGTTTGTATTGTTGTAGTTTTCTTTGTATTATATTACTTTATTTAGAAAAACAAACAGTTCTTATATGTGAACTGTTTAAAATATTTTCATGCTTTTTATTTAGATTTAAGGATTTCTCATTACTTTTGATTCAATGTCCTGGTGTCTCTGTGTAAATCGGAAACGTTATACCAAAGTGACCTTTTTAATAGTTGTACAGTGCATTCACCAGGGTGGCTACAGAAATTAAGAAACAAAATTCCCTGATCGTCGTATACCTGACAATGATCAAAATTACTGTGACTGTAGAAAACTCCAGAGTGGAATAAGGGGACAGAGGTCACAATGACTACAAAATTCCACCCTCTTGGTGTAAAGGGCAATTGCAATTGACCACTAGGGGTAACGAAACATTACTTTTCAATATAATTTGTTACTGGATTGCCCAGATGCAGAAGTTTTGACCCAGAAAGAGTGTTTCATATTCACATTCATATATCTGATTGATTCACATGTCTAAGCTGGCATTTAACATGGGGAGGGGGGGGGGCAAATGTTTCCTATTGTAGAAAATACCATTTTCAAATGGGTTATATCTGAATTTTCTTGAATTTTAAGGGGGCAATTGCTTCCTCTTGCCCTTAGTAAGTTAGGCCTATGTCTGGTTTCTCATATGATCCGTATCTTAGTACAAGTCCGAATACCTGCGGTTTTGGACTCATATAGTGCCTACACCAATTGAGTCTTGGATTCATAATGTGTCTGCATCACTTGAGTATTGTATGATCCAGAACGACACTATGACTTGTGAGTTAGATGCTGATCCACAACTAAAAATGATCTTGTCAACTAGGTGAAAACGAAAGTTCCCTGATTTTTGGATATTTTTACGAAATTCCCTGATGCTTCCATGATTTTTCCCATGATCTGTCGCCACCCTGTTCACTCGTTAAACATTATGGCAGTGTTCTATAATTATTGTTGAAAAAAAATACACTTTATTCTCCCCTCCCCCTTCTTTAATCTTTTTTTTTTCTGGGGGAATGTAAAGAACAGGCAACTCCTTGAAGGATACCTCCAAAGTCTGTGCTTGAACTTAATGAATTCCATATCACTAGAACACTGCAAAAGACTAGTCTAGATGGAAGCAAATCTGATCTCTGCAACCATGGTAACTGTTAGATACCTACCTCAGTGTTTTTGGTTCTATTGACTTTACAAGCCCATGGGTGAGTTTTCGGCAGTGCCGGGTATCCATCGGACTACAGTTCAGAGCAATGCCGTATATTCTCTTCTGAATACTAATATGGTGTTGTAAAATCATAATTTTGTTTCAAAAACTGAATATTTATAGGGGGTAACCTCCTGAGACTCGATTTTATTATGATATTTTCCATCAATAAGTACATGGAATAGTAAAATGATAGTTTTGTTTTGAAGGTGAATTTTTTTTTTTTTTTTTATATAGGGGCACTAAATCAGTGTTTGCACAAAGGCGTCTAACACATTCGTGACGGTCCTATCTATGGATTCTACTATGATAGGATCAAGGAAAAAACGAGATACATGAAAAAATAGGGTTGACAGCAAATTACACTAAATTTGGTCTGAAGGTTGACAGTAAAATGAAATGACCCTTCCCCTAATGAACACGCTTAATATACAAATAAACACATATCAGGGTTAGAAATAAGCGGTCGTTAGTCGTATTTTTCACCCAGAAATTTAAGTTTGACGACCATAAAATAATAACTGGTCGTCATTTTTTACGCCTAACTTAAAAAAAAAAGAGAAATTCTTAGCAAAGCATACTGATCAACGGCAATCGCTATAACATACTTGACACATTCGGAATTTTACGAAAGGTTTATCACCAATCACCCTTCAAACCATATTACCTAGTCAGAATTACATGGAATAAGTCATTATTATCAGAAATCTCATTTATATAGGGCAGGGGCGTAGCCACGGGGGGGTTAGGGGGGTCATAACCCCCTCCATGAGAAACTTTTTGCCTTACAAAATGCATATTCTTCACTACATTATCACACACACGCATACATATATATGAGTTGTAGTAGTCGTAACCCCCCCCATGAAAAATTTCTGGCTACGCCCCTGATATAGGGTAATTTATCTGATTTTGAGACCCCAGGCTAGTGCCTCGCTTACCATTGTGATAGTCAGGCTCTGTTTTTGCCATAAATATAATGAAATGTTACATTTGTTTTTTTTCCCCTGGGTTTTTTTTTTTGTTTGCTTGTTTCCTTTTTTTCCCCCTTTAAGGCTAGAGCTCAGTGCATTTTTAGATTGGCGATGGCGCATGCCACATGACCTTGCACGTATGGATTGCACAGAGAACCTGCATAGGATGCAGAATTTTATAAAAGAACAGTATTTTGCAGCTCCATTTTTTTTTTTTTTTAATATTGCAGTAATTTTATTATTATTAATTCGTTAGCAGCATTTAACATTCTACATATTTACTTTCCTACTTTCAGATGTATATATTTAGTAAACAAACTTTAATTAGTATTCGTACTTGGCTATTATGATTTGATATTTGAATGACTACACTACATAATTTTAAAATTACGCCCAAGTAGATTATTTTGGCAACTAAGATAAAATAGTTGGGTGCCATTGGCACCTCACTTTAATATCTTAATTTCTAACCCTGACACATATATGCAACAAGCTTGGGCTGTGTTTTTGACACGACAAGCATCAAAAACTGGTTTAAACTGTCAAAAACTAATCCATAAAAGAACGAGAACAATATATAAACTTATGCAGTATATTTACATTTGGCATAACTAAATGTATAATTAAAATTGATTATATTAAAAAAATAACAATTATGCTAACACATACTAAGTATAAATGAAGGGAAAGATTGACTAAATGAAAAGACAATTTTGACCGCTAGTTAAAAGTTCAATAAGAGTATTCAAAAAGTAAGCCAAACAGTATGTCTGTTATATCCACTGCACAATTCATATCAAAACTTAAGATTTCTCAGCTAACATAATTAATTATGACGTTTATACGTTGACATAATGAAATATCGATATATATATTTTCGTTAAAAATAGGATTTTACTTAATAAAAAGTTGGCAAGGTAACGGGTAATAAATGTTTAGTATTTGAACGATACATATTAAAAATAGATAATAATAATTAAAAATAAATAAGATGATCAATGCAACAATTTGGTTAATACACTTGCAGTTTAAGTAATTTTTAATTCTTTTAAAATATAATATTTTAAACAGTGAATAAAATTACAACAGCATAAATAACTTTTATAATAAAAACAAAATCATTTCTTTCTCTCCACATCTTTAATTAAAAATTTGGTAAATCGCACTGTCCGAATAGGGAAACGTAAACACAAAGAGTGCATATAAGAACTTCCTGTTGGCGTGAAACCTTAAATACACCCCGCGATTCATTTTCTATTTTGGCAGACCGGGCAAATAAGACGGTTCCGAATGAGCCAATCACGAAGCGTACGGCCGGCTTATTTACATCTTTTGAAATCACGCCCATATCTGTGCAGTAAACCAAATTACGACTTCTGCACAGGCCGGCAGCAGAGCCCGAAGTACTCCGTTTCCGGCAGGCCGGCAGCGTAGACACGGCCGGAACTAACGGCTGTTGTTTGTGTTTGTACACTCTTCCAAATAAATAAAGAACTTGTAATTTGGAAAACTGAGATAAAGGCTTTGAAAAAGAGCCACACATCTCGATGAACTCTCTGAAACTGAAACTCAAGCTCATGCTTTGTTCGTTCCGTACACAAAAATCAAAATCCTGTAGGACGAAGTAGAAACCAGAGAAACTGGCCAAGCATAATGGCTAAGGAAGACATTACCGCACCCATCAATCAGAATGAATGATAACTTTTAAGTAGTTTGATTAGTTTGATGTATAAATCATTTCTTTCTTATAAAATCTGTAATTAGCTGTTCAAAATTTCGATATGCAGTAGAAAAGAAGAGTTATCATTTTTACTACGATAACTGTTACAGAATTGTCTGGTAAGTTTATGCTCCTCAATGTATAATTATTAGTTATTTCTGATTGTGCAAACTTGATAGTACAATTTCTCTTCCTAGGAACACACAAGCAGAGAGCATTCTTTATTATTTTCATGTGTTGTTCTAATAAAAATAAAAAATAAATAAACATATGCTCACTGAAAGTGTAAAGCTGATGACAGCTGTCATTCTCGGAAAATTACAACGTCCATCATGCATGTGGACCAGTGGCATACGTAAAAAGAGCAGCCGGGATATTTTAAAAAACAAACAAACAAAAAGCACTTTAGTGTATCATGGGCAAAACATTCTGAACTGGTTTTACGTTACGAAATCGCCCAAACTTTCTAACTCGCAAAAAATTGTTTTGCATTTCTAAATGAATCTGTGATTCTCTGAACTTGCAAGAGTATAAAACAGCCAATTTACTACAATGGGGCAGAGTACATCATGCTGCAGATCATAACACTCCCTTTTGAGGATCGACAGTGAAATCATTTTAAGCCTTCACCTTTCCTCCAATGAAAGTGTAATATGCCAGATGGCGCTTTTATGTTGCTGAAAATAAACATTGCAGGGGCACATTTCAGGTTATGCCGATGAAAGAAAATGGATGAAATAAAGAAACCAGTTAATGAAAAAAATAATGATTTGTCAAAAAATATTTTATCTGTTTGCATATATGAGAAATGTCTAATTGTGTTGCTTGGAATTTTGTGAAGGGGCAGTTACACATCATGTTTTGTAAAGGGTCATTTCAATTAATCAAATTTTTGTTACAGGATAGTTTTAATAGATAGCATTTTCCAAAGGGGCTGTGAAATGATTGCCAATTTTGACTGCATTGAGCAGGGTTTCGGACCCGCCCACAAACCCAAAAAAACCCGCGGGTGGGATTAAAAAAAAAATGGTAAAATCATACAAGCCGGTGTGCACCCCATGTAAACACAGCGACAGCCATTTTGCACGATCAGCAAAGTATTTTAACACATTAAAATTGCACACATATTCCACTTACAAAAACATTAAAACGAAATACAACTTCCATATTTAACCAAAAGAACGCCTGCAAATTCAGTAACAGGCAATTTAAAATCAGCAAACAGTGGACTGTTTTTAACTAAAAAAAATACAGTGTATTAAGCAACTTAGTTGTACAGTTATGTAAACTATGCAAATAGTGGATCGTTTTTAACTAAAAAAACCTCAGTGGATTCAGCAACCTAGTTGTACAGCTATGTAAACTATGCAACCAGTGGACCGTTTTTAACTAAAAAAACAACAGTGAATTAAGCAACCTAGTTGTACAGCTAATGTAAATTGGGCAAACACTGGCCCGTTTTCAACTCAAAAAAAACATCGGTGGATTCAACAACCTAGTTGTACACCTCTTATAAAGTCAGTATTTTTAGAATAGCATGTAAATAGCACTTACGAAAACATAAACACATCAAATCTCCATTTAAAATTCACATTAAAAACCTTAAACATTGCAAAGATTCGTTAAAAGAGAGCACTTACCTTTATATTTTTTTAAATAACCGCTCAGAAATGTCCCCAACACCCACTGGCTTATAACGTAACACCAGCATGCTTTCTTTTATTTAGCTTTATATCACACTATATTTCTAACAAACACACA
Organism: Cheiracanthium punctorium; assembly: GCA_038373885.1. Classification (NCBI taxonomy): domain Eukaryota; kingdom Metazoa; phylum Arthropoda; class Arachnida; order Araneae; family Cheiracanthiidae; genus Cheiracanthium; species Cheiracanthium punctorium. Next base: position 96,960 of record JAWZYV010014937.1, on the reverse strand, counting down.
CAAATTCATTTCATATATTAACATAACACATTTCATTCCCTTCCATCAATAACAGAAACTATTTCAAATTCCCAAATCTGACGAAACATGTATTCTTTATGGTTGCCAGTCACAACTACCCCCGGCAGGTTAACTTCACTTTGGCGGTGCATCGCTCACTCTAGCGTCAGATTGTTTGCCAATGATTTGTAAACAAAAACATTGATATATAAACAAGCATCGTATACGGGGGGAAAATTCGGTTACCGGGTGTCCTCGCCAAGCGCCGATGTGTCGCCAAGCTTGGAGTTTGGTCGAAAGTTTGTTTACTTTAGCCTTAGAGTCAGATGTCTGTTGTAACCTGTGTAGATTGAGTTGAGGTGTTGGATGATGCTGTAGTTTGATGAAAAAATGCTTGGTGGGTTCATTAAACGATACCAGGATGTTTGGTAAAGGGATTTTGTGATTGGTTAAGGCAATTTAACTGTAATCGGTAAACCGAGGTTTTAAAACGAGGAAAATTGAAATCTGTGAGTCAGTTCTTGTTTTGTGTTATTTGTGTTTGGTGTGTGGTTAGTATATGTTGGATTTGTGGTTAGATAGTAAAAGAAAGCGTTTTGGTGTTATGTTATTAGCTGTTGTGCGTTTTGGATATTTTTCAGGAGTTTCTTTAGATAAAGGTAAGTGTTTTTTTTAAGAATTTTTGCAATTGCTTAAGGTTTTCAATGTGAATTGTAAATGTGTATAAGTAGGTTATTTAATCCACCGATGTTGTTCTGAGTTGAAAACGGGCCTGTGTTTGCCCAGTTTACATTAGCTGTATGAGTAGGTTGCTTAATTCACTGTTGTTTTTTGAGTTAAAAACGGTTTACTGGTTGCCTAGTTTACATAGCTGTACAACTAGGTTGGTGAATCCACTGAGGTTTTTTTAGTTAAAAACGGACCACTGGTTGCCGAGTTTACATAGCTGTACAACTAGGTTGCTGAATCCACTGAGGTTTTTTTAGTTAAAAACAGTCCACTGGTTGCATAGTTTACATAGCTGTACAACTAGGTTGCTGAATCCACTGAGGTTTTTTTAGTTAAAAATGGTCCACTGGTTGCATAGTTTACATAGCTGTACAACTAGGTTGCTGAATCCACTGAGGTTTTTTTAGTAAAAAACGGTCCACTGGTTGCATAGTTTATATAGCTGTAGAACTAGATTGCTTAATATTCTGAAATTTTTTTAGTTAAAAGTGGTTTACTGTTTGCTCATTTTTAATTGCCTGTTACTGAATTTGCTGACAATTTTTAGTGTTAAGTATGGATGGTGTATTTTGTTTTATTGTTTTTTTTTTAAGTGGAATATCTTTGTAATTTTAATGTGTTTAAGTAATTTGTATTTCCTGACAGTGCTCAACATGTTGTATTATTTTATCGTATTCTAAAATGGTGTTTCACACGTGAAAAATTTGGTGACAAAAAAAAAGCGCCAAGTAGCGGGTGTTGGCGAGAAAAAAAAGTCGCCAAAAATAGGCGACACCCAGTAACTGAATTACTCCCGTATATGGAATATAGTCCAAAAAAACAATAAAACCCACACAGAAATGTTTTTTTTTTCTTTACATTTTATTAAAAATTATGAAAAATTTTCCTTTCTTTCATTTAAATCATTTATTTCATATTAAATACACATCATATTACCTACATAACTTAATGCCTTATATTAGATAAATATATATATTCCAGTTTAATTTTTTTATAATTATTTTTCCAAATTCAACATAAAGAATAATAACCTTGAGCTAATTCTATCTGCAATATTTGTTTTGAAGTGAACAGGTGTAGAATGCAGGCAGGGATAACTTAATAATTTATCTCTTTATTTAAAACCTTATTTATTAAAATGTGTAATTATCAGTGTAGTGACAAAAAAAAAAAAAAAAAAAAAAATAAATAAAATAAAAATAAAATCCTTTCCCAGATATGAGAAGAATGGGACATGTCTGTCTTACAGTTTACAAGCATGCATCTCAAGAATGAATTCAGGTTCAAAAAACCATCCTGTATTGTATTAGTTGCTGCATTACTTTAGTACTGAGAAATGTAAAACTGATTCATTATACACTGTTTATGTGGGATTTAAAATCAGACATATTAATTCTAGATTTTTTAAAGTAAAAATGAATATATATTTCAAGCAAAAATGAATAACTATAAAGAAAATTATTAAATAATAGTAGTTCTGCAGTAAGTTGGCCTGCAAAGGGTTTACTGACTTATATTCTAACTGGGAAATATAACTATGACTTAAAAAACATAAAGGTGAAAAATATTAAAAAGTTCATAAATTTAAAGAGTAATAGAAAACAGCCAAAATACAACATATTTTTCTAAGTGAACAATAATATACTTTTATTTATGGTCATAAAACAAATTAGGAGCCCTTTATAAACACCAGCAGAAAAAAGATAATTCTGCATTAAAGTTGAAGTTATTTTTATATTTTAATTAATTAATTAATTATTATTTTGTAATGAAAGTTTTCTTTTAGACTAAAATTATTCTGCTTTGAAATAAATCTATAAAATTCAATCCAAAAAGTGTTATACAGTGGAACCCCGATCTATCGTTCCCGCATTCATCGTTTTATTTCTATGGTCCCTGCACAAACTGTATTCAAATAACGTTAACCAAACCCGCATGTATCGTTCGTCAAAAATTTGCTTTCCCGCGTTCATAGTTCTAAAATGTTTCTTCTGACGGAAATGAAATTAAAGATCAAGTGGATCAATATGGCTTACAAATCTAATTACTTCATGGTATGATATCTTGGGTTGATAATGGTATAGGTGAAGAGTTCTTACATCTAGCAGGGATGAGTATTAGGGTGTATCATGAAAATTTTTTTTTTTTTTTTGGAAAATCAAACTTTCAAGTTGATAAAAAGTTGTTACTGTTATCACATACATACCTACGAAAAAAAAAAAAAAAATTTGAAATCGAAAAATATTTAGGTCTCCCGGAATGACCCTGAAGTTGTCAGTTTTTTAGTAAAAACGATATTTTTAAACATTTTTTTATAAAGTATGTATAAATGAAAATTAAATATTCAACAGCAAAAATGGACAACTTCAGATAGAATCTATCAATAAAAAAATGCATTGCGACTGAAATTGAACATTCAGATCTCCCGGAATTGTAATGAAAATCTCCAATTTTTTGTCAACCAGCCGTATTTAAGAAATGTTGAAGAATCTTTCAAATTTTCAATCATTGTATTTATAATACAGACACTGCTGTACAGCGTTACGAAATAGCAAGAATATTTTTGTAGGCGAATATGGGGCTCAGATTTCAAGGTGAGAAAACTGTAGCTCCCCCATGACTTTGGAGATAAGGGAAGTGTAAAACCATCACATGATTACTTCTCTCTCCCTCGTCTACCCTTCCTTTCTTTTTCAGTTTGTTTTTAGCATTTTTTATGTATGAAGCGTCCATTTAGTGAGCATTTATGTTTTTGATTTTTGATTGAGTTCAATTTGGTTTTGTTGTTTTACCATCATGAGTAGAAAAACTCATCCTTCATCAACAAGGAAAACTACTGACAATCCAATTGTCGGCCAACCTCTAGATATAAGTGATAGCAATGTTTTACCTACTAAAATTGATGTACTACGTTATTTTGAATGGGTAAGAAATCAGTTGAAGTCTGAAGGATGTCATCAACCAAAGAAAAAGGTAGTTGCAATGCGAGTGGCCCGTAAGCTAGAAGAAATATGGAAGAAGACTTCTATTCCTGTTTCATCTGTAAGCAACATTGTTTTTATGATTTTAAAACTACACAAGAGATCTAAAAAAGATGAAAAAGTCATCAGGGTGTAACGAAAAAAATGCCAAGAGCTTTAAAACGTCTGCTGAAAAGTTCAAAATCTGACATTGTAAATAATCTTTTTGATATGTGTTCATGCAAATGTAGAGATTTAGAGAAATGTTTGTGTCCAGCGCAAAGGAAGGTTCCACAACTGGAACACAAGTTCTTGAATGACCAATGAAATCTGAGGATTATGGTTATAGGAGGAATTGACGCAGTAGAGAGTAAAAAAAAAAATCAAGAAACGTGCTAAAAGAAAGGAAAAGTCCATACAATTCGAGTTAAACTGAAGTCTCCAATCAACAAATATCCCTACTTTACAACATGAAGGCATTGTCAGTGACACTGACAGCGATTCCATTCAACAGGATTCAAGTGATGAAAGTGTTTTAGCTATAAAAAATAAAATACTAGAAAATAAAAAGAAAAATTTTAGCGTTTCAGTAAAGCAAGTCCTTCCAGTAGATCTGCCATCATTTTCCAGAGAGCATGTGATCGCAGAGCAATTTCCAATACAGCGGGACCGCAACTAGCAAGTGCTCTTTTACAGGATTTAAAAGTTGTGACACCAGAAAATCAGACGGCGGTAATTGATAAATCCAAAGTTTTTCGTGAAAGTATTGCAACTCGCACCTCAGAAATAATTTCTCTCTATTTTGATGGTTGGAAAGATGAAACTATAGTCAAAGAAAATGTATGTGGTAAATCTGTCCGGAAAATTATAAAAGAAGAACTCATATCCACATGCAAAAACCCTTAACTGGTTAAAAATTTGTGACGCAGCATTTTACTTTATAGCTCTATGAATTTTAAATAAGGGTCTTAAAAATAATGATATCAAGTTTTGAGTGACGCCCTGCTGGGAATTTTAAAGACTTGTTTTTAAATTCCATTACAGTTACTTTCGTTTTATTTTCTAAAGATTTACTCATTTAAGCAATGCTTTTAATTATGAAATACACTGTCAAATATATCACACTTTCACTGAGTCTATATAATGTATTCAAATGAATTTATTTCAATAATTTAATTTATCTTTTGCGTCACGCTATCCAAAAGGGCAAGCAAAATTTTCATATACATTGCACTTATTTTGGTTACTATGACACTAACTAAATATTTACGTAAACTTTACTTGCCCTTTTGGATAGCGTGATGCAAAAGATAAATTAAATTATTGATATAAATTCATTTGAATACATTATATAGACTCAGTTAAAGTGTGATATATTTGACAGTGTATTTCATAATTAAAAGCATTGCTTAAATGAGTAAATCTTCTTTAGAAAATAAAACGAAAGTAACTGTAATGGAATTTAAAAACAAGTCTTTAAAATTCCCAGCAGGGCGTCACTCAAAACTTGATATCATTATTTTTAAGACCCTTATTTAAAATTCATAGAGCTATAAAGTAAAATGCTGCGTCACAAATTTTTAACCAGTTAAGGGTTTTTGCATGTGGATATCATTACTTCTTAAGGGTATGGTCAGAAGATAATAAATTAGTTTCAAGGGCGAATTTCGGAAGTTTGCTTGACACTAAGTTATGTAAATAAATATGCAAACCTGTTTTCATGCAGTATCAGAGTATTTGATTAAAAAAGTCACAGCAAGTTCTTTTGTAACATGTAACAAAAAATTGACATATTTTTGTTAGAATTTTATAATAAGAGACATAATACTGATTATAATCAATAATTTTTTAAGTAATTTTCTATTTATAATTTGGGTCGGATATAGATTAGTATCCCTGCCACCATCTTTGATTTTATTTAATAAATTTGCATTCAGTTTAATGCTAAACGTAAGTTAACTTTTTTACTTTAATCATATAACTATTGGGCCCCATCAGTGGCCGAGCGCATAGCGCTCTGAACTGGGAGACGGAAGGTGCCTGGTTCGAAACCAAGTTGCGTCCACTGACCTAATCGTTCGGAGTTTTACGTGGTTTCCTCCAAAACAGCGTAAATACGGGTTAGGACCCCTTAGAAAGACCCCCACGGAGGCACCCCACGTCTCTGCTTAGAGCCTACGTGTAGCTATAATCGCCGTAATTCTAGAATAACAACAACAATATATAACTATTGGTTCTATTGTTTTAATGCATTGTGATTCATTAATTTGCATTCAGTTTAACGATAACCGTAAGTTAAGTTTCGTTAAAATTATTAATTTAATAATCTCGTTCTTAATTAATGTAATCTAGTTACTCATTCTATTATTTTAATGCAATGTAATCTATTAATGCAATGTTTGCTTTCAGTTTAAAGCTATCTCTAAGTTAAATTTTTAACTATATTATGATACACTAAGTTTTTAACTAAGTTAATGATACATCTCAAAATTTTGATTAAATTAATTAATGACTATAATGATTAATAAAATGGAAAATTACTCAAAATATTGTTTATAATTGGTTTTATGTCGCTTTTTAGAAAACTAACTTCATACTATGTTTGTTTTTTTATCAGTTGATAATTTCATTTTTTTAGAGAACGTTTAGATGAACTACCAGTTTAAGAATAAGGGTCTTGCGCGGTTGACTTTCTTAGTGCTTCTGAAGCGTATTTACGTTACATCGTGAGAAAAACCGTCCAAAACTCCGAATTTTTAGATTATCAGCCATCCGGTAGACCAGAACCCTGGACATTTATACTTCAGTTATCTACCATCTTCAGTATCTTATCAACTCTTGGACACAACATCTTGTTTTAGATGCCATCTCCGTCCTTCAAATATCTAATACAAAATATAGTGCATGTATAAATTTAGATTAATCAAATTTCTATCTGAAAAGTATTGAACAAAATTTTAAATCTGGTAATTAAAGGAATACAAAATAAAAGTGAGAAAAACCTAAGATTTGGAAAAAATATTGGTTTTAAAATTATAATTCAATAATTTCAATGAATTTTATATATACATGAAGAGTAAAATAATTATTATTAAAACTAGTTAGTATGTAAAACTACAATTTATTTTCCTTTGAATACTAAATAATTATTATTAATTAATTATGTGAACTTTCTGAAGAGAAAAAAAAATTCAATGAAATATTAATTACATATTGAATTTTCCAAATAGAATTAATAATATTAGAAAAATAAAGAATTTAATTAGAAATAGCTATCAAAATACTAGGGAAACGAAATACTTAAAGAAAAAGTTAGGAAGGAGTTTTACCAAAAAATACTTAAATTAATTATTTTTTTAATTCAAAGTCTTAACTATTTTTAATTATTAATTATAGAAAAATAAATTACAGAAAAAATAAGTAAAGTATATAATAATCTGTTATTATTTTTTAAAATGAAATAAAACAAAAACGACAGTAACACAAAGCTCATCTCGCAAAAGTGCGACATCGGGTACAGAATTCAAGTCATTTGCTCAGGAAGAGGGAGCGAAAGGTATCAGCTGTCTAGGACCAAACTGGTTTCCGATATAAGGTAACTTGTACAAATCTTGTCATGGATCTACAGCACTGTATTCCTACTCCCTGCCTTGTTTACCGCCTCTGAAACAAGATCATTTTCCGTATTTCCTTACGCGAGTTAAATAGTTCCCTCTTTGAACTGGATTAAATTAAAAAAACGAGTTTTCCTAGCTTAACCGGCGACGTCACTCATCGAATTTGGCACCGATTAAAATCATATATTAATTGTAAAAAATTTGTTAGAGCGGATTCCGAGATCCAGAAGAGAACAACAAAGAAATTGGAAAACTGGCTGTATATATAAGTGCCGCGAAGTTTTACGGTTAGTTGGTTGGGCCGGCTGCGTCACTAGTAGAACTGCCGTTCTACATGATTATTTGAGTGTTATTAAATCATTTAACTTCAATAATTGATGAGTTACCATTGAAAAAAATACTTTATCCTAATATTTATTAGATATCATTTTTTTTTTTTCATTTTAATGTTGATTTATACTTAAACTAACTCACTCTAAACCTTGAAAAAAAAAGGTAAACAAAAAGACAATGACCTATAATTTACTTCGCTTATAAATAAATATAAAATTCTTACCAGAATGAAATGAAGAAATATAGATGATATAAAACATTTTGCAAATTACATTTGAATTATCTTTCTTCTAAACTTTTCAGCAGTGGATGCAGTAATTATATCATCAAAATTTAAGTTTTTGGTTATTTCCCCTTCAGTTGATAGTATTGCAAGCATTGATAATTTTTTATCAGTCATTAAAGTTCTTAAAGGAGATTTTAACCCTTTTTAACAGTGAAAATGATCTTTCTCCACTGCAATTTGAAATTGGCAATGTTAGAAAGAGTTTCAATGCCATTTCTACATTTGCAAAGAGTGCCTGATACACCGATTTTCTTGATTTTTTTTTTAAGTTTGTCAACAACAGAATCTTTTGGCTCCACAATTGATAAAAAGTGTACAAATTCGTCAGGAAATGCAGGTTCTAAATCAGCAGGATCAGGGTTGTTAAAAACCCGGGATTTTTCAGGGTTTTTGGGTTTTTTCAGGGTTTTTCAGGTTTTATCTGGGTTTTTAGGGTTTATCAGGATTTTTTCAGAAGAATGGATGGGTTTTAAGAATATTTGGAAAAAATTGCTTATTACTAAATGCAACTTAAAGCAAGCTAATTGATTACAAAAATCAGTTATAAATAAAAAGTGGTTAATTTAATAGTAATAACTGATTAAAATTATTAATCATACATGAAAAAATGTATAAATCAATAACAATAGCAACCCCAATCATGGTTTGCTCTTAGATAAATTGACTATTAGTAATAATTTTAACAGTGATATACTAGTGCTTAATTACAACTTTTTAAAATAATGATTTTTTATGGTTAAAAAATCCTTATTCATTTTAATACAGATAGGCATAAAAATTTACTCTAGAAAGTTTTAATGCCTATGTGAAGTCTGATTTTTTCCCTTGGGTAGTGGTGGTGTGGGGGGAGGTAGGGAGCTGTTTATAAACTTTACAAGTGGTGTGCTGATGTTAAGTGATGTATTATCTATGTAATTAAAGTTGAAATTTTGAAAAAACCCAGTTGGGTTTATTCTCAGGTTTTTTTTGGGTTGGGCAAAATCATAACAACCCTGAGCAGGATACATAGACTGTAAAAGTTTTGCTTTCTCATGAGCAGTATGTTTATCTGCATCAAATAAACATGCAAATTTGTTTGATACATTTTCATTTACAGACATTTTGTATTTCAGCTGAACAATTAGAATATTGCACAGCACATAAAAACATGAAACTTCAAATTCATCCCTTACATCAAATTCAGCATTAGCGACATTCCCATCATGTAGATGTTGTACAGGTCGTGTTTTTCGCTTAATAGCATAGTTTTTATGCTGTACTAACAAACTAGCTTCATGTTCAAATTCATCAAACCGGTTTCTAACAAAATCTACAAATTCTAACAAAGAGTTAAAAAGCATAGGAACAATTGAAAGATTTATAGTTGGACTTTGAAGTACTGTACTGACATTATTAACCCTCTGAAGAATTGCATCCCAGGTCTTTGCGAATGTGGCTGTTTCTAACTTTTCTCTTTTTTTTTTACATAGCAAACTAGCTTCATGTTTTGTGGTCACAGACTCGGATTTATCGGAAGATAAAATTTTTAAGACAGCGTTGATTTCTTTATAATTTTCATTTAATGATTTTGTAGCGGAATCATTTGCACACCAACGAGTTTCTGACCTTGATTTTAAGGTGAGACCTTTGGATTTTGTTTCATGGATCTTGTCATTCAACAATTTCCACTGATGCGTGGAAGAAGAGAAAAATTATAAAGTTACTGCAGGAAAGTAAAAAAATCTAAAATTTTCCCATTACATTCAACACTTTTTACGACAACAAGGTTTAAAGGAATGGGCTGCACACGGTATAAATTCTACAAGTGAATTTTTTCACTTTATTTGTTCTTGTAGGCCATTATTATATTTTCCAGCCATATTGGGTTATTCCCATCCACGAATATTATTCAAATTTAAGCCTACTTTTTCCATAAATTCCATAACAGTTTCTTCAATATGAAGAGAACTGTAGCCAAAAATAGGCAAAAATGTCAAAAAGCTGTCAACTGGTTCACAATCTAGCACATACCTAATGACGACACAAAGTTGATCCTTATTGAATCCAAAATGATAGAAAAGTATTTAGAGGAGTTCACATTACAAAGAATTGAATCCAATACCTTCTTAGCCATTAGATCAATAAATTCAGTGATTATACTGAAAGAAAGATAGGATGTTTTTCCACTGCCAGGATTTCCATGCTTTTGTTAGGCTGAGCAAGAAATGCATCCTACTCACTCAATAATTCCATGCAACCAAGGAAGTTCCCATTGTGCAATGAACCAGTAGTTTCATTTTGTGCAAAAAAAAAAAAAAAAAAAAAAAAAATGCAAACCTAGTGTTGACAAAAATTTTGTGACTGAAACTACTCTCCGTAGTACTTCAGTCCAATATTTTTTTTCTGAGTAACTCTGCTCTGCTACAGCGACATCAATATGACTAGATGCTTGTTTACGCAATGACATTGTACAGACAGCTTCCCTGTGGGGGTGTGAATTTTCATGCTCCTGTAAGCGCTCTGAGACATGTTTCCAATCAGTGAACCCACTACATGATAGAGATGAAGTTGACACGGAGAATAATTTACACACCCAGCAGAAAAGTGCACCTGTAGAAGGAGACAGAGTTAGCCATTCTCTTCTGACAGTTTCTTCATTACATTTTTGTCTGAAGAAGTGGTGTGCAGCCAAGACCCTTTTCTGAGAATTTATTACACGGCTTGTTTTATGAACTAAATCAGTGTTTTGTGGTGGAGGGAAGCAGAGCTCATTCTAGGCGGGGTCAGCAGGGTGCAGCACCCCGATCCCCTTTTTTAAAAAAAAAATTCTGCCCTGTTGCCTTTTGATTCACGTTAGTGTCCCCGGTGATTAAAAATTAGACATCCTCTTTTGCCCGTGAAGTTTTATTTATTTATTTTTCTTTTTTTTTTTTCGAAGTTTCGTTATCCCTTTTATTTGGTGGGGAGGAATTTACACAATTTTTATGATAATAGAACTACTCACTCCCACCCTACCCATAAGCTGAACTAACCAAAGACATTAAAATACTGTCTTTGGCGCCAATGCACGTGGGAGGCCCTGTTGTGGAGATGCAAGTTTTGTCTGTGTGATGAGAAGGGGGATGGAAATCAACAGTGTAAAAATTCATTAATTCATAATAAAAACTTATAAAACATTATTTAATACGGCGGATTAATCAGTTAAATTTTTTATTTGGGAATACCTTATTCCCCCGTAGACGATATATATTTCGGTTACACATAAACACATAACCATCATCAGTCGTTTCTGGATCTCACACTAATGGCGGCTTCCTCTTCAATCTCTTCTCGTGGGATGACGTCATTCATCGAAAGTTCCGGAAGATGAGAGAAGAGATTGAAGAGGAAGCCGCCATTAGTGTGAGATCCAGAAACGACTGATGATGGTTATGTGTTTATGTGTAACCGAAATATATATCGTCTACGGGGGAATAAGGTATTCCCAAATAAAAAATTTAACCAATTTAATTCATTAATTCATTCATCTATAATTTTTTTATTAATGGACAGATTTGTTTGAAATTTTGGGGATCACTTTTAAATGCAAAAATTGATTCAGAGTCCAATTTTTAAAAAGACATCGCAATTTGTTAGACATCTTAATTTGTTAATAACAAAAGTTAGAAATTTATTATCAGAACAATTTTCTTTCTTTCTTTCATTATGGTTTTCTTTCTGAACTCTAGACCAAGGGGAAAAGATGGATTGAGGTTCTTATCTCCTTTCAGACTGTTTCAATATTGCCACTTAACGTAGGTGACCAGCTGATAGTTAAAATCAACTGAAGAATACTTATAATGGCTGCAGATAATTCTGAAAAAAATTTTTAGCTATTGTTTTCCATTTTCAAAAAATTTTATAAATAACTAGAACTTGTAATGGAATATATATTGAATAACTGTAATAGATATTTATACCATTATATGGTTATTTAGAACAGAAGTGTTATCAATAATTTCATGCATTAACTATATTTTAATTGTTTGTACTATTGGATTAATTCTTACAAAGACAAGTGGATGATGGAAAATTGAATGAATTATTTTTATGGGTTTAATAACTTGAAAACTGAAAAAAAAAAATTTAGGTTTAGAACAATTTAACTGTTATTAAGTGTTTCTTAATTTAGTTAAACTTTTATTCATGATTCTTAACAAGATGATCAAATAAATAGTTTATTAAAATGTGCTTCTTATGCAAAATGCTTACTTAATTAAGCATTTTCTTGTTTGTTAGGTATGTTTGGGTGATTATTTTTGTTATAAAAAGGAAAAAAGAACCTTTAAAATCTTTTATAGAAATACTCTTATTAACTTAACTATTTATACTTTATTTTAATAAGTTAATTAACAAAGTTACAAAAAGTAATTAATTCTTTTACATTACTTAGCTTTATCATCTTAATTTTATCGAATTTATAATAAAGACTAGTAATTAATTTATTAATAAAGATTACTAATTAATTATTATTAATTTATTAATCCATAAAGCATTGTTTCACTCAATTTTTTAGGGTTTTTTTTCAAATTAGAAGTGCTTTTAATCAGGATATGTACTGCCCTTTTTAAGAAACACAATGCCATTTTAAAATTATGATGCCCTTTTTCCTACTTAGAATGATCTCTGAGGGAAGTTTATAAAATACTCTCGCATCTTGTCACTAACAGAGTCCCACAATGCAGGATCAGCAACAAAATCCGCATCCACATTAGTAACTGTATCTACCGATGCAGATTCAGCAACAAAATTTCCATCCACATTAGTAACTGTATCTACCGATGCAGGCAGTGATCGCGATAACACCTCTAGATGCGTATTTCACGCTTTAGAAATTCAGAATACGCCTTAAAAATTTTGGAATGCGTATTTTTACACATTGCTTTTCCACATAAAATTAGGTATATTTTGATAAATAATTATGATTTGCTGATTTTAAATTTAAAAAATCCAATTATTGCACTAGTTTTTGTTGAACTGACGTTTAATCAGTTATTATTTATGTGTCAAATGCAATTTAATTATGTATTTGAATATTTAGCATAATTGTTCATTGCTTTAATTACTCCTTTGGAAAAGAAAATACTCTTTCTAAAAAGGTTAAGGAGTATTTTTACTCTTCTGAAAAAATCCTACATCGATCACTGGATGCAGGTTTAGCAACCAAATTTCCATCCACATTAGTTACTGTATCTACCGATGCAGGTTCAGGAACAAAATTTCCATCCACATTAGTAACGGTATCTACCGATGCAGGTTCAGCAACAAAATTTCCATCCACGTTAGTAACGATTTCGACTGATGCAGGTTCAGCAACAAATTCTTTTTCATTATCTATCGATTCGTCATTATTTACTGATATGGGATCAGTAAGAGCTTTGTCATTAACAGTGCTTCGAGCATTAATTTCTAAATCAGGTTCATCTCTGGCTATTATGTTAACACTAACAGCACCTGAACTTGATGGCAAATCCACATTCACGTTTGAGTCTTTTTTCAAAAAATTTGTAAGAGAACATTCCAAGGACTTTCTCTCATCTTCTTTTTTACGTTTAATTTTTCTCTTTGATGATACAGATAAATACGTTCTTTTCATTTTTAATTTTAGAAGTATCAAAACAGTTATAGATTGCCGATTCAAAATAATTACTCACGTGTTTTTGATTTGTTTACTAGCAACTCGCTGGCTGCTTCGCTTTACGTCTTTCCCTTTACTTCAGTTATTCAGGTCACATATGTTCACTTTACTTCATTTAGCTTGTGTCGCCGCGATGATCTAGCTAGCAACTAGGGGACAACGCACCTCTGTGTGACTAACAGTTTTTGGTATTTGGTACATGTGTGTGTGTGTGTGGAGGGGGGATCTCGAAATAGGGGAAATTCGATTGTAAACATCAAAAAACAGTAAATTAAGTTGTTGGGTAATTACAATAGTAACACAGTAATTATTATTTTTTAAAAAAGAAACTTAGTTTCTTCATCTCTTGTTTAAATTCAAAATGTGCAGTTTTTTAAAAGGATAATTTGGAGGCCCCCTCTATGTTGGGGGCCCGGGCGCTTGCCCCGAATGCTCTGCCAAAAATCAGTCCCTGCATGCAATAATTCTTATGTTATATTTCTTTACCAGAGAATAATTTTAAATCTATTTGAAATGTGTAGTAACTATGCATTACCTACTTTAATTTTACACGTCAGATTCAGAAAGAATACTTCTAGTATATTATCATTTGGAAATTTTTTCTGGTATTTAACAGTTGTTCCTGATGAGATGTGTGAAACAAGTTTTGGAGAGGAAAAAGTCAACCCTCCTTTGTGCACAATATGTGTTGTGTCGTAAAAATGATTTTCAATTAACCAACTTTGTTAAATGTGACCTGCTAATAAGGATTGTACTGCCTGGGCCGTTTAGATCTTTGAGGAGGAAGCTGTATTACAAATTTTGGTGAATATATGTTCTACTAAGGATATATTTAGTCTAACAGGGCTCGTGCGTACTCATGTTTTTTGCGTAAATCGATATTTTTTGAAAAAATTGACTCTCATTTTTTGAAACTGCGAGTGAAAGTTAGACTTGCAAAATTTTGGTCCATTTGTATAAATACAAAATTCATGAAAATTGTCATTTCACATTGTAACACTCATCATTTCACAAAGATAACGTTCGCAAGTTATACAATGAAAGATATAAAAAAGTGCTGCACCCTCCCCTTACTGGCTTAATATTTGGGAGGAAAATCCTTAACTACAATGTAGTTACTACATGAGGGGGAAAAAAAATGTATTTTTTAAAAAATCTTAAAAAAAAAAACTTTTTAAATTGACTTGCATTTTCCAAAAATTGACTCGTACTTTTAATGATTTTAATGACTTGCAGATTTTTAAGTCTAGTGCAAGCACTGGTCTAAGATTAATATTCTACATGTTAAAGAATTCAACATGACATTTTGTTACATGTAAATTGGTTAGTTATAGTACCAGTTATAAATCCCTGAAATTGTCATCGGACAACATTATTAGTCGATTTAACTTATAATATGGAGCATATTGCCTCCTTGGCTTCATTTTTAGAATGATATATTAGCCACCATATTTAGTATTTGGTCATATATTGTCAAAAGTCAACAAACATTGTGACTTTTGGTGTAGTGTTGATGGAAGCACACAGCCGACAATAGTCGTCGGACCATGATCTAAATGTGTAGTATAGTTGAATGTTTCAATATTTATTTTTCGTTTTTATTTTTTGCAGATGCTACTTACAGCTTTCGCCATCATTGGCTTTATGTCCACAAATTCATCAAAATCATAGCCAGATCTTCATAGTTTCACATATTACAAAAAAGAAACTTCATTAAATTAAGAGATAAATCCTCAAGAATGCATAAAATGATCTCCAGAAGAAATTTACTTTATTTTTGTCATACTCACAATGGTTGCACTCATGCAGGAGCCTTAGATGACGGAAGTTTCTGTTAAAAAAACAGTTTTGATGTTTTGTTCTGCACAACAAAATTGATCTACGATAATAAAATTGTGAAATCAATAGAGTGACTAAGAATTAAAAAAAATACTTTTAAAAAATATACTCTGTCATATGTTTAAAAAGTCTTTCTATATTTCAACATTTCTTAAGCTAATTTATCAGAAATGGAAAATTTTTGATAGTTTTGCAATATTTTTTAGATACTTTTTAAGTAACAAATAGCTAGTTTAGGTGAAGTATGCCAAAATGCAATTCTTCCAGAATTCAGCCTTAAAAAGCATACCTTCAACACACCAAATAAACCATGCTGAAACTTTTATGTGTGAAATATGCCAGAAAGAGTTTTTACAGCAAGAAAACTTTAAGACACACCTCTTCACTCATGCAGAAGAGAAACCTCATATGTGGGATGTAAGCAATAATGCATTTTCACAATTTCAACATTTAAAAGGGGATTTCTTCACTACCAAGGGAAAGAAACATCACATATGTAATGTTTGTCATAAAGCATTTTCGGATTCTTCAAGTTTGAAAAAGCACCTTCTCACTCACATAGGAGTGAAACCTCATGTGTGTGGACTGTGTCAGAAGCAATTTTCCCAGCTAGGACATTTGAAAGAGCATCTCGTCACTCACACAGGAGAGAAACCTTACATTTGTGAAATTTGTAATAAAGCATTTTCCAGTTCCTCAAATTTGAAAAGGCACCTTCTCACTCACACAGGAGAGAAACCTCATGTGTGTGAACTGTGTCAGAAAAAATTTCCCTTGCTTCAAACCTTGAAAGATCATCATCTCACTCACACAGGAGAGAAACCTTATGTTTGTGAATTCTGTCATAAAGCATTTTTGCGACCTTCAAGATTGAAAAGGCACCTTCTCACTCATTCAGCAGAAAAACCTCATGTGTGTGAACTGTGTGGGAAAAAATTTTCCTTGCTTCAAACCTTGAAAGATCATCATCTCACTCACACAGGAGAGAAACCTTATGTTTGTGAATTCTGTCATAAAGCATTTTTGCGACCTTCAAGTTTGAAAAAGCACCTTCTCACTCATTCAAGAGAGAAACCTCATGTGTGTGAACTGTGTCGAAAACAATTTTCCCAGCGTGTGCACTTGAAACAGCATCTCTTCACTCATACAAGAGAGAAACCTTACGTTTGTGAAATTTGTCATAAAGCATTTTCACATTCCTCAAGTTTGAAAAAGCACCTTCTCACTCACACAGGAGAGAAACCTCATGTATGTGAACTGTGCCAGAAGCCATTTTCGCAGCTAGGACACTTGAAAGAGCATCTCGTCACTCACACAGGAGAGAAACCTTACGTTTGTGAACTCTGTCATAAAGCTTTTTCTTATCGTGTGTGCTTGAAGAAACACCTTTACACACACAGTGAAGAGAAACCTCATATATGTGGCGTGTGTCAGAAACAGTTTTCAGAGCTAGGAAAATTGAACGACCATATCCTCATTCACACAGGAGAAAAGTCTTACATTTGTGAAACTTGTCATAAAGCATTTTCACATTCCTCAGGTTTGAAAACTCACCTTCTCACTCACTCAGGAGAGAAACCTCATGTGTGTGAACTGTGTCAGAAAAAATTTTCCTTGCGAAGACACTTGAAAAGGCATCTCATCACTCACTCAGGAGAGAAACCTTATGTTTGTGAATTCTGTCGTAAAGCATTTTCAACTTCCTCAAGTTTGAAAAGGCACCTGGTGACTCATTCAGGAGAGAAACCTCATATGTGTGAACTGTGTCAAAAGCAATTTTCCCAGCGTGTAATATTGAAAGAGCATCTCTTGACTCACACAGGAGAGAAACCTTACGTTTGTGAAATTTGTCGTAAAGCATTTTCACAGTCCTCAAATTTGAAAAGGCACCTTCTCATTCATTCACAAGAGAAACCTCATATGTGCTAATTGTGTCAGAAACAATTTTCCCAGCTAGGACACTTGAAAGAGCATCTCCTCACTCACCCAGGAGAAAAACCTTATGTTTGTGAATTCTGTCATAAAGCATTTTTGCGATCTTCAAGTTTGAAAAAGCACCTTCTCACTCATTCAAGAGAGAAACCTCATGTGTTTGAACTGTGTTGAAAACAATTTTCCCAGCGTGTGCACACTTGAAACAGCATCTCTTCACTCATACAAGAGAGAAACCTTACGTTTGTGAAATTTGTCATAAAGCATTTTCACATTCGTCAAGTTTGAAAAAGCACCTTCTCACTCACACAGGAGAGAAACCTCATGTATGTGAACTGTGCCAGAAGCAATTTTCATAGCTAGGACACTTGAGAGAGCATCTCGTCACTCACACAGGAGAGAAACCTTACGTTTGTGAACTCTGTCATAAAGCTTTTTCTTATCGTGTGTGCTTGAAGAAACACCTTTACACTCACAGTGCAGAGAAACCTCATATAGGTGGTGTGTGTCAGAAACAGTTTTCACAGTGTCATCACTTGAAAGAACATCTCCTCACTCACACAGGAGAGAAACATTATATGTGTGATAGGTGCTACGAGCATTTTCACAGTATGGGCAGTTGCAATGACACAGGAGAGAAATTTCATGTATGTGAACTTTGTCAGGAAGAATTTTCATGTCTTGGTGCCTTGAAAAAACACCAGGTATCTCATGCAGGAAAGAAACCTCATGCATGCGAACTCTGTCAAAAAGAGTTTTTTTTTGCCTTCATAACTTGAGAAAACACATGTTTTCGCATGCAGGAGAAAGACCTCATGTTTGTGAATTCTGTCAGAAAGGATTTTCACGTTCTGGTGCCTTGAAAGTACACCTTCTCACTCACATAGGAGTGAAACCTCATGTATGCAATGTGTGCAACGGAGCATTTTCCCTGTGTGGAAATTTGCAAACTCACCTCCTCACTCACACAGCAGAGAAACCTCATGTGTGTGATACCTGCGAGAAGGCATTTAAATATCTTCATAGTCCGAAGAGACATCTCCGTTGTCACACAGGAGAAAAACCGTATGTTTGTGATGTGTGTCATAAAGCTTTTCCTCTCAGCTGTACTTTGAGAAAACACGTTCGTGCTGATCAAAAAGACAAGTCTTGTGTGTGAACTGTGCTGGAAAAAAAATTTCATGCTTTGATACTGGCCAGGTTCGATGGTCGCCGATCGCTAAGGGCCCCAGCGAGGCCTCCCGAAAATAGATATACTAATTTATAATTAAAGTTATTTGATATGTATCAGAGTAATATACCAAAATAGTTTGATTTCTTATTTCCTTCTAATCTTATGCCTTTTTACAATGGCATAGCAGAGTTCCCACATATCCTGTGATGTTTGCGGCATTCCGAAGAATCAGTGGCCCCCAACAGCTTTAAAATAGTTAAATATGGTTTTTAGGCACATAAGCCCGATTTTCAAGTATCGCATATCCTATTATTGTATTTCTTTACCTAACCCGAAATATTTGATCAGCCACACAATGTTGTACTCAAACTTATTTTCTAATTCACTAATTTTGTAGTGTTAAATGCTATAAGAAAAGATTGGTGAAAATACAAACTGTACCGTGTTGTCACCTAGTCAGTGAAAATATAGAAACTTGAAATAAAAGTCAGCTTTTCACAAAAATTACTTAATAATGATGTAAATATTAAGCACTATAAGTTTTTAAGCACTATAATATTTTAAAAAAGCCATAATCACGGAGCATAGTAATAGCTTCTTGTTTCATCTGTTGCATAATTTTTTTTTTTTTTTTTCAAGCTTTTTGACATTTTATTGTCCATTTAGTTATTAGTATAAAATTGTATCATCTGAAAAGTTTTATTTTACTTTTAAATTTATCATATTGCCCTTTTTATTCAAAATGTTCCCTGTTTGACTTCACACAGGCTTTAAATTTTTTTTTTTTTTTTTTTTTAATTATTTATAGTTGCATTATGTGTTTTAAGCTCTGTTAACCTGTACTTACAATTGTATAATTTTGATAATTGGAGTCTGTGTTATAAAATTTTATTTAAAATTTCACTTTGAATGTCCTAAAGTTTTGAAAAATTATTTCCCATTTGTTTCCAATTATTTCACTTCTGCCCCTGCTACTGGCTCTAGGATAGTTCTTGATTACCTACCTTTTGCAGTGATTTTCCCTCACTTTCTCACAAATATGAGTCATAGAAAAAATCTCAAATTTTTCAGATTATAAATTATTAGAATTTATTGCACAATTAATTATTACACTGTTATCTTTTACTGGTGTTCATAATCATACTTAATTATACAGTTGAACGCCAGAAATCCGCCGATCTAAAATCTGCAAACGTCCAAAATCCACCGACCTAAAATCTGCAAACGTCCGAAATCCGCACACCTTCTCTGATGTAAATAATAAAATTTGCAGTATTCCGCCAATGATGAAATTGTTGAAAAGTTTCTTGAATCCAGATAAATATGATTTTGATGATAAAAACTTGGGTAATAATAATAATAAAATCCATTTAATAAAAGTTTAAAGTTAAGAGAAAAATACCTTAAATTTTTACAACAGCTAAGTTCTGTAACAAAACAAGAATTAATGATACTTCTGTTTAAATATTCTGATGAAAATATGCAGTTTAAGCAGTTATTGTTTAAACTGCATATTTAAACAGTTATTGTTTAAACCAGTGTTTCTCAATCTTTAATGGCTGGCAGCACACTGAAAATATCTAGAATTATTTCCGGCATGCATGAACATAAAAAATGAAAAGATTGTGTCAAAAAATTGAAAAATACAAATAACTTTAAAAAATTGTTTATTTACCAAAATAATAATAATAATACATTCAATGAAAAGGCTAAGCCTGCTTTTGCATGGGTTTTGCTGCAAACAGCTCTTTCAAAAATTGGCAGAACGGTTTTCCATGCTATGAAATAAAAGTTTTGCTGTTCTTGGTGTATAGCTTACTGAAAGTGAGCAAGACAGGACATGATAAATTTATTTATTTTGCCAGGAGAGGACAGATCGCGTCACTGAATGTGTCGCTTAGAGCTACATATACGTTATTCCCGGAATTTCCCGCCACAATTTGGAACCTCGTCAAAAGGTGGGGGACTTCTGAATATTAGCACCCCTCGGAAACTGCTAGCGACCGCCGAGAGGACTTTCGGAACAACGGATTTAACGTGCACGTACACCGCATGTACACGGTGGTCTTTAGTGGTACGCCGGTATCGAACCCACAACCTTCCGGTTACGAGTCCAACGCCTTAACCACTGGGCTACCACGGCTCCAGGACATGATAAATAGAAAATGTCATATCGCTGATATGACACCACGCAGATTTAATAATTTTTCAAAAGCCCTGGCAGCACATTAGACTATATCTCACGGCGCATCAGTGTGCCGTGGCACACAGGTTGAGAAACACTGGTTTAAACAGTTATACAATTTGCAAAATTAAAGAAATAAAAGAAAGAAACTGAAAGTAGAAAAAGATATTTTAAAACAAATCATCATAGAACATGCTTTCAAAATTAGAGAAATGAAATTTTGAAACCATTTGCATTGCTAGTCTTCATG
The DNA here is from genome assembly GCA_038373885.1 of Cheiracanthium punctorium. NCBI lineage: Eukaryota > Metazoa > Arthropoda > Arachnida > Araneae > Cheiracanthiidae > Cheiracanthium > Cheiracanthium punctorium. Next base: position 75,999 of record JAWZYV010014937.1, on the reverse strand, counting down.
TATTTTCCCTTTTCTCCTATGCTTTTGTATTTAAAGTGAAAATATAACTGAAATACTTTTGACTGTGTTTTTATTCCATTGTAATTCTGTTCTCCTTTTCTTAAATCTGAAATATAATATGATTTATCTTTTATGGCCTGAAATCTGCAAAATCCTAAAATCTGCACAAGCCTTGGTCTGAAGCTGTGCGGATTTCTGGCTCTCTACTGTATTAGCAATTTACTCACTTGATAGATCATCATTTTTTGTCCTGCCAGCTGTTAATATTTTGACTTCTAAAATGATTAAAATTAATTTGGTCTGGCCGACAGTATAGTATGTAAATACCATAATAACTTCTGTCTTGTTTATATAGAACATGTTAATTGTACTACCCATTATATTGATTAAACTGTTTTGTAAAAGATTGCATTAGCCTTTATTTTTTTTTTTTTAAAGACATTTATTGACAGGTATGAGTTCTTGAGGTAGGATTTAACCTTTTGACATGCAGTGATTTTTTTGTTTGTTTACCAGGAGAGGGCAGCACGTCACAACACGCAATGGTTGCAGTTTAAAGCTTTAGAGCACAACTCATCATAAAGGTTTATAGCTGCGTGGCTGAAAACTCTCCTGATTTTTTCGGGAAATTTTCCACCACTAATTTTCATTTAGCAATTTTTGCTTAAAATAAGTCTGAATTTTTAATGCAAAATAAAATTGTGTGTTTGTGTTGGAGTGGAGGGGGGGGGGGGGGAATCTCTCGGGGAAAATTGGGACAGTGGGCAGTTATGTAGCTGAATAAATGTGCCCGAAGGGTTTTATTCAACAATTTCATTTTTACCTACTTTATAGTTTATTAGGCTCTTAAAAAAAAGTATTACTATTACAACAAATTAATAGGTAAAATACATAGTAAAGTGTTGTTGGTTTTGCATTTTAATTTTGATATGTTTCTAAAAAACAATTTTGTTGACACTAAAGCAATAGGTAAAATACAACGTGTAGTGATTTAAATTTTTTTTTTAAAATTTTGATATGCTTCTAATATTTTAAAGTTCAACTACGTTTAGAATTTAGATATAAGTTATAATACATAATATGTGTGTTCTAGAATTTAGAATTAAGTGATTTGAATTATATATTCTCGATAACAGGAAAAGGTGACCTTTATATATATCAGGGGTGATTGTGTTCTGGGGGTAGCCCGGATTTCCGTTTTTCTTGCTTGATCTCTCCGGGTCAAGGTGTGAACAAGATTTAGGACCTTCCAAAATTAGCTAGGTAAAGAAAGACACAGCATTAACAATTATCATTTAACAAAAAAAAAATTTAAACTTGGTGCTACAGGTAAGATACACAACAGGTTATTACTTGAAGAGAAGAATCTTTTAGCTTTACCAACTTCTTTTAAATCCCCCCCCATTAAACGTAACTAGTTCCTTAATAAAGATGAGAGTTCGAGCACGGTTTGAAGCATGATGACGCTGTGATCCAGCTTATCGTGGAGAATTTGAAGCATAAGGAAGATAGAGGAAAAAGAATCAGAGCGATCTCACCCACGGATCCAGTGGCAGGCCTGGTCCTCGGCGTTTCAGGGAACTGACGGTCGGACGCTGGTGGCTCCCGGAGCCGGCATCTTGGTCTCTCCTTGGAAGGGAACACGGACTTACGGCTGGCACAATCAGGCGTCGGAGATCTCGCGGTCCACTCGGAGCATTCTATTTAGCACTAGCGGCTCCCGGTCCGGGGGATGATGAACACAGTGCAGGCGATTGAAACGGGACGTCGAAACTGGAAATTGGTCTCCGTCAAACAGGGTGTGGGGGCCTTAAGCCCAATTCAACAGCAAAAAAGGGAGGAAACATATTGGCGGCGACGGTGACACATCGGCAAGGTGGCCAAATAAAGGCAGTCGGCAAACAACAGGAACATTTTATAAATTAAGTGAGGCAGCCGGGTGTCTACGCACAAACAAACAAACAAAAAAAATTTATACGGTGATCTTTGAGTAGCTGGCCCTCTGGCCTACGAGCTAAGCGATCACATCGTGATCTTGCACTACGGGACGACAAAAATGTCGTGCTGGACCTCTAGTCTGCGAGCGGAGACTCCAAAAGTAAATCGTCCTAGCAGCACTACGTCAGCTCAGAATGACGCTTTTTGCCCCTTGTGCGAGGAGCTTCGCCGAGACGCCGACCCCGGGGACCAATCAGAGCGCGCCATCTCAGCCGGGAAACTTCGAGAACATTCGATTGTCGGGGGAAGGAAGAGAGGAAAGAAAAAATGGCGGCCAGCGACTTCTACACGTGGAAAAGAAACGAACTTGGCCGAGAAGAAACGCAGGCAAGATCGGCCATCTTGAAATGGGAAAAAAAAACTTAATTGGTCAAAAAGGCATTAAAAACGTTATTAAATTTCCTAAAAATTTAGCGGGAGATAGCTAATCGTCCGAGACAACCCTGGGTAAAATTTGGAGTAAAAATTTAAATTAGAAGTGAGTAAAAAAATTAAAAACCGGACTTGAACAAAAGATATTGCAAGAAATGAGTTAGGCTATTGAAGAGAGAAGGAAACGTAATAGTCAGCAGAAAATCGGCAGCATTTACATGATTAAATTTACACCTCCGGAGACAGGGAAAACAAAGGCAGAATTAATTTAAAGCAAAAGGTAATTATTAGCAACTTACAAAAAACAAGTTATTGAGATGTTAAAGAAGAGCCACCCAGACCATTATATCTCCTGACAAAAGGTATTTAAGTTGAACTTCCAAGTTAATTACCAGCATTAGAAAATAAATAATTAATGGTTAAAACAGTTAAAATAAAAATTACTGCATTTGATTTGTAAAAACATTATCCCCCAAAAAAACAATACAACAAAGGACAGATTAAAGGGGGGGGGGCAGAGGAGGCAACTGCTGCCCTGAGAAAAAAGAAGTTAATGTAAAAGATCCTATTTTACTTCCATTAAATAGGTGTATATGTCAATTTCCTAACTAACCCCCCCCCTCCCCCTATTTTGACAGCAAACAATCGAGAAAGAGCGGTGCAGATTTTAGATACACTAAGGGCAATAGAGTCACTAACTGAAAAATTTAAGATTTACCTTTCTGTCCCAGGAAACGAAAAGGTTTTGATTATGGGTGTGGCAATGGATATAACTGCAACAGACATTGAGAAAGCCCTGTTAAATATATCGGACAACTTTATAATAGACCCAATTAAACCTCTAACCACCCGAAGCAACACAATAGTCAACTGGTTAATAAGAACCAATAGTGATACGAAAAGGGAATTGTTAAATATAGGGAAGGTCTTTATTAAATTTAATAGGGCTAAGATTGTGGAATACGTGGACATTCCAGATGCCTGAAATGCCAAGAGTTTGGGCATAGGATATGCACCTGCAGTAATCCTATAAAATGTGCTCGATGTGGATTAGACCATGACACTCGCAGGTGTAACGTAGACGATTACAACTGTATAAATTGTAATAGAGAACTTATAGATATTGACAAATCAAATCATAGGTCGGATTCTGGCCAGTGTCCGGTGTTCCAACAATACAAGACTACCCTAATTAATGAGAAAAGAAACAAGAGCGGGGGAGTGCAGAATTGAGCTTAAGATACTTGGCTCTCCTATTAATTATGTTCTATAGTCTCTTCGCCTGTTAGTTTCATCTTTTATAGGGAATGGCAGAATTATTTTATTTGACTTTTAGAGTTCTGGTTTTATCGGTTACCTTTTAATAAACATTTTAATTTTAACCTATAAGATTTTATCTTGGAATAACTTAACCTATTCTTAATGTAACAGGATTTAAAGTTATAAATGGATTGATATGGGTTTAACCCGACTATTACTCATTGGCTTGTATATCTTCTCGCAGTGGGGGCTGCTTTATTGTGTTCTTTATATTTCTCTTTTGTCCATTTGGGGCTGGTCCCCAATTTTTACCTCTCAATGTTTGTAGTTTTTTTTTTTTTTAAGTGTTTTACTATACTGTGTTTTTATTCATTGGTGTTTGTACTTTTTATCTCTTTATAGTATTTTACCTCATTGATTTTAGTTAATTTGACACTGTGATATTGTATACTGTGAAACTGTGATATTGTGTTTTTACCCCAATTATCTTAGCTGCGATTATTTTAACTTTGGAGTTTTTATCTTATTTATTTTTACCGAGAATACTTTAGCATAGAATTTTTTTTTTTTTATTTGAAGGTTTTGAACTTAGCTTACTGAGCTTAATTCCTGATTTGGATTTTGGTTCTAATAATATGACTGTTGATGAAATATGTCTAGTCCAGATAAATCTAAACCATTGTAGATCCGCCAATTTATTGTTTTTTCAATATTTACATGAAACTCACGGAAAAATTGCAATAATACAGGATCCATATATCTTTGACGGTAGAGTCTATGGGTGCCCTGAGGTCTTTCTTTCTTTTCTTTCTGGTTCTGGTAATGCTGCAATCCTCGTAAGCCCCGCTCTTACCCCCATACAAATATGTAAATTAACCTCAACCATACTCCTCAGAATACACGTGGATGGAGCAGAATATGTAATAGGATCTCATTATTCCCCCCCCTACAGCAGATTTAGAGGAAGACCTGGCAGAATGGCCAGATATTGTGCATAATGCGAGAAATACTATAATTGGTGGGGATTTTAATCCACATGCAACTTTATGGGGTTATAGTCACACTAATAATCGCGGGATTTCACTGTTAAATTTTGTAAATACACATGGCCTCGTAATAATTAATGATCCCTCTTTAGGACATGACTTATGACTTATGACTTATGGAGGGGAGGCCCACAAGGGGCCAGGCACCGCGACCATGGGTCTATTGTACCAACCCCAAGTCCTGAAAAAATGGAAAGTCCTGAAGGGCCCTATGAAAAGAGCCCAGTAGCAGATGCGAGCATCAGCATAGACCTAACAGACATTTTGTGAAGCTCCCAGGGCTCAATGACATGGCGCCCAAGATGCTCAAACCTGTAAGCCGAAAAGTACTCACACTCACAGAGGATGTGCAACGCAGTTTCCTCTTTAAGAAGACAACCCCGACAAGTGGGATCATCGACAATCTTCATTATATTTAGATGCCTTTTAAGGCAACAGTGCCCAGTTAGCAGACCAATAGCCCTACGGAGACTGGACCTATTGAGACGCAGAAGTTCCTTGCATCTGTCACCAGGGAAGCCAAGATTAATCTCTTTAGCCTGCCTCTGGCCACCACAATTAAGCCAGTTAGAATACTGAAGCCTCCGAAAGTGGTTAAGAACAGTATCCCTATAACTTTTACCCGAGATGCCAAGAACCGGCTCAGGGCCAACAAAAGAGGAACTAGAGCCCGCCCTGGCAAGAAAATCGGCCATCTCATTGCCGGGAATGCCAGAATGGCCAGGAACCCAATACAGAGTAACCTTATTGAGACGAGAGAGCTTGCAAAGCTCCAAATAACACTCCCAGACCAAGTAGGAGGAAATAGCAGTGCTTTGTAAGGCTAGCAAAGCAGCCCTACTGTCAGAGCAAATGAAGATATGCTTCCTGGAGTATCCAGCCTTTAAGCAGAAAACACTACACATGAGGATAGCATAAACCTCTGCCTGAAAGACAGAGGCATGAAGACCCAGAGAATAAGAGAGCTTAATGCCATTGTCCAGACAACAAACTCCAGCTCCAGTACGATTACCGAGCTTGGAGCCATCAGTGTACCACACAATACACCTGTTCTTACTATAATTAGGAGGCTTTCGCCAGTCATCTCTAGAGGGGAAATGAACAGAGAATGACCCATCAAAAACATGCCTGACAAGCATATTATCAGAAGGCATACAACAGAGAGGATGCGTCAACATAGATGAATCAAGATCACCCCATGAAAGGTATTGCGAATAACCCTTCCAGTACCCCAGGTCCATAAGCCTCTTTCTGCAGACCAGGGCCTCAGCCTCAATAAAAGAATGCAGAGGCAAAAGGTTTAAAAGCAATTCAGTGATTGCAGTAGGAGTTGTACGAAGACAACCCGTGATAGCTAAACACGCCATCCTTTGAAGACGGGTCAGATCCTTCCTAGATGAAACTAAGGAAGATCTAGACCACCAAACAATGGACCCATACGCAATGATCGGGCGAACAATCATGGTGTAGATCCAATGAATAGACCGAGGGCTCAGGCCCCAAGTCCTGCCAATAGCACTTCTACAAGCCCAAAAGACTCGTTTGGCCTTAGCAAGACAGTAATCAAGATGATTCTTCCACCCCAAATGGGAGTCAAAGTAAACACCCAAAAACTTCACCGAAGAAGAAAAAGCAATGGGCTGTCCAAAAAAAGAAAACTTAGAAGACTTGAAGTGCTTAGCACTAGGAAAAGCAACCAAACATGTCTTCAGGGGATTGACAGAAAGCCCAGTAACAGAACACCAGCTCTCCACCACTTTCAAGGCCGAGTTAATGAAGCCAGTGACCACCGGGCCAAACTTGCCCCTGGCCACAATGGCAATATCATCAGCATAGCCAATACAGTGGACCCCAATGCTAGATAACTTAGCCAACAAGGAGTCCACCACAATACACCATAATAAAGGTGAAAGAACCCCACCCTGGGGAGTACCAGCAGAAAGACGTGCCACCAAGGTGTCCCCCAGAAGCGAAGCAGAGATAAGCCTGTACGAGAGTAGATTATCAATCCACTGACAGACAGTTTTATCAACACCCTTGGAAACAAGGGCAGACAAAATCGTACCAGAGGGAACTCTATCAAAGGCTCCCTCGATGTCAAGAAAAACAGCAAGTGCCACTTCCTTACAGCAGACACTTTTCTCGACAGTAAAAGCAAGATCATAAAGAGCAGTAGTAGTAGATCTGCCAGGCTGATAGGCATGCTGATTAACAGACAAAGGGGAACGACTAAGCAACGTATCCCTAATGTGCCTATCAATAAGCTTCTCAAGAGCCTTTAAGAGAAAAGAAGAGAGACTAATAGGTCTAAAAGACTTAGTCTCAAAGTAGTTGTCTTTTCCAGGCTTAGGGATAAATACAACACGAGTGTGCCTCCACAAAGTGGGAACATACCTTAAAGCAATGCAAGCCCTAAAGATCTTGCATAAAGAAGGAGAAAGCAGTGCAATGCCTTCCTGAGAAGGATAGGAATAATACCATCCATACCCGGAGTTTTATAAGGTCCAAAAGACTTAATAGCCCAAACGACCCTATCATAGGTTACAATCTTGCGTGCAACATCCCAAGCCTCTTTATCACTGACAAAAGCAGGAGCAGGAGAGGGGATACACACATTGTCAAGAATAACACAGTTCGGGAAGTGAACCCTGAACATCTCAGACAAAGTCTCACTGCCCGACTCAGAGAAGTGACCATTATGCATCTTAACACAGTTAAGGTTAGATGATTTATTTTTAGCCAAAAGTTTAACCAATTTGGCAGAAGCAGACAAATCATTGATGTTGCTGCAGTAGTCCTGCCAAGAAGATTTCTTGGCACACCTAATCGCTTTATTAAAGCTGGTGAGAGAAGCTTTATAAGCTTGCCAGTCACCCGTTTTCTTGGCTTTATTAAAAAGCCTCCTGCAATTTTTACGCAAGTGAGTGAGCTCAGTTGTCCACCAAGGGACACGCCTCCGGGCAACAACTGTGCTCACCGGACAAGACTCATTATAAGAAGAGCAGATAGCCCCAGTTAGGGAGGAGACGGTGTCATCAATATCACTAGGAGAAGATAACTTACCGCTGATATTCCTCAAACAAAGTTTGAGCTTCTTTCTGTAGGAACCCCAGTCAGCTCTGCGCGGGTTCCTACCTTGACTCTTCACAGGGATGAGTCCTTTAATGGAAAAAAGAATTAGTTTATGATCAGATAAAGTAATATCATCCGACACATGCCAATTCTCAATAAGATCATAACAATGACCATTACAAAGTGAAATATCAAGAACTTCACTTCTATTACTGGTAACAAACGTAGGTCTGTTACCCTTGTTAAGAATAAATAAATTATACAGCAAAATATATTCCAAAAGCTCATCACCCCGAGGATTGCAATTAGTGCTACCCCAGACAGTGTGGTGAGCATTAGCGTCACAACCAATGATAAGCTTTGTGTTCGCAGTACAGTACTCAATCAAAGATTTAGCACTGACCGCAAGAGGATCACTGCTATCAAATGGAAGATATGCAGACAAGAGAACCACGCTGTCGTCGTTCATACTAATCTTGACCGCAACATTATCTTCATCAAGATAATTGGCTAAGATTAAGGCATGAAGCTTGGCATTAGCTACAATGCAGGCTCTAGGCCTGACAGCAGTAATATCATACAATATATTAAAGCCTTTAACATTAAGACCAAGGATCTTCCCATTGAGAGTCCAAGGTTCCTGAACAAGAGCTATATCAACCAATCCATCAGCAAGCCGCTTGCACAGGAGTGCGGAGGCACCCTTACTGTGATGGAGGTTAATCTGAGCAACATTAATACAATCCACAGCACAAGCAGGAAGGAAGAAAAGCACAAAGCTATAGTAATTTAGCTGGTAGGATTGGGGCAGTGCACAGACTCCTCCAAACCCTCGACAGCCAAAATCTTATCAGCCTCATCACCAGAGAGAGGCTGAAGAGTAGAATCGGAGTCTGAGTGAATACCCAGCTCACCCAGCCCAGAAAGACCAACACTACTCACCTTTGAGGAGGCGTGGTCCTCGTCGGATGACATAACCACGTCCTCAGTCTCCTCCACATCTTCCGCAGCAGCAGCTTCCGAAGCAGCTGCAGCCGACGCAGGCTTCTTATTGGGGTCCCGGAGTATCTTGAAGACACCCCGGTCCACCCCCGTATGAGCACTGAAGTCTGCCTTCCGAATCGCTTCAGCAGCCTCACAGTCAACCTCAAAGATCCATCTAGTCGAGTGGGGTTCCTCACTAAAGTGAAGAGCGCGCCACTCGGTCGATTTCAGCAATGGGTTAAACCGGTTCAGCCGCTTCAGCAAAACCTCCGGCTCCTTCGTGACCCTATCCTTGGTTTTGAAAGCAACTTTAACTGGCTTGGGCAGTTCACTGGCCTTCAAGACCTTCAAGGCCTCACCATCCAAAACCCGAGAGTTGCCATTAAAGGCAGATTCGACCCACTCAGAGGTAAATGCATCATCGCACTGAACAATCAGTGCTCCGCTCTGCAGTCCTGTACTAGAGATCCTCGGCAGCTGCCCGTCCAAAGGGATCGAGTCCACTAACCGAAGGATCTCAGCATTAATCTTCTCCTCACACTCCTTGAGCAATTTGCTCTTGGGGAAGGAGACCTTAACAATAGCCAACTTGACTCCGCTGAGGACCTGAGCGAAAGAGCCAGATTGGAGAGACCCCGCACCAGACTTCTTCCTCTTTGCCACAGCAGGAGATAGGGTGCCCGAGCCAGGCCTCTGCCTCTTGCGACCCTCATCCTTCTTAACAGCTTTGGACTGAGCCAACTGGTCAGACCGGGGCTTTTCAGCCTCAGCCATGGCCTTAGCCTTCTTCCTTAGCCGCCTCTTTTTGGATTTTGAAACAACACTCTGCCACTCTCCCACAGCCTCAGGAGGCTGCTCACTTTCGTGAGCTGCACTACCTTCATCCGTGGTGGGGCAGGGTTGTGTAGAAGAAGGGAGGGCAGTGGAAACCACCGCCGCAACCCCCGTTTGAGAGCCGAAGCCCTCCTTTGGAGACTGTAGATCATCTGACGAAGAGGACCCTCTACCTAAATCCTCAACGCCGGGAGACTGTAAAACATTTTTCGAAGGGGGCCCTCTGCCTAAACCCCCAACGCGCTCCTTTTTAGACTGCGCGACGAGCGATGCAGTATCAACAGTGTTAATATCCATGTCCATATTAACAGGTAAGGCCACTTAGCCGTTGCCGTTGCCAGCAACGTTACCAGGGTGCACCACGAGGAGGCGGGCCTTGCGCACCCCCTCTTTAGGACATACATGGATGCACAACGACCAGACGGGAAATCCTGACCTGACTCTAGTGTCAGGTGACATCTATAACAAAATAGACAAATGGCAGATTTTAGAAATAAGTAGTAACAGTGACCATAGGTATATTAAACAAAACAACTGAAAAAACACTCAAAATACTGGTGTTAAACGATAAAGTAATTAAAAAACTTTGTAAAAAACACACATAAGAAGTAAAAGGAGTTTCCTTTTTCCTTTTACTTCTTATGTGTGTTTTTTACAAAGTTTTTTAATTACTTCATAGGTATATTACTTATAGTTTAAAAGAACATATCATAAAGGATACTAATAAACGTTACAAAACTAAATATGAAACTTTCCACAAATTTAATAAATCCTATAATTACTTCATGTCAGATGTCGTGAAAACAATTTATAATAGTATTTATGACCTTTCCTTTGATTACAACAGGCTGGAGGACGTCAGTAGCACCTATGGACTCTCCCTTAAAAACCTTTGTAATAACACCTTGCGCCTAAAGAAACATAAATTTAAACATGACCTCAGTTGGTGGGGCCCCTCTTTACAAGCTCAGAGGTCAAAACTTAGGGCCTTAGGTCGTAGACTTAGGACCTGTCCCGATAACCAAATTTTGAAGATAAATTGCAAAAGAGAAAGGGCCCAATACAGGAAAAATATCAACAGAGCAAAAATAACGGCCTGGAGAAATTTTTGTACAAGTAGCAGAGATCCTTACGGAAAGGTCTTTAAAATACTAAGAAGTAAGGACACATATGGGATCCGGAATCTAATGGTGGGTCAGGATCTTCAGGAGGACTATAATGACATATTAACAATTTTAATAAAGACCCATTTTCAAATAGAACATCCTTGTGATGATGGGTCCCTGGAGGTAACGAGGGATAAAGGATACTATACCTGGAAAAATTTTGACTTTCCTAAGATAACACTCAATGAATTAAAACATGCCGTCAATAAGCAGCCAAATAATAAATCTCCTGGCCCAGATGGGATAGATGGCAAGATTCTGAAAAATCTTGTAAAGAACAAATGGCATGATGTACTCTTATTACTTAACTTATGTCTCTCTGTCGGTCATTTTCCAAAAATTTGGAAAGTGGCCCGGGTGGTCTTTTTCAGGAAACCCGGCAAAGATCCAGCAGTTCCGAAATCTTACCGGCCCATCTGCTTGCTGAGCGTCCTGGCAAAGACCTTAGAAAGGATAGTTGCCTTGAGAGTATTAAACCATTTAATTACAACAGATCACTTTCATGATACTCAACATGGTTTTTTGCCGGGGCGCTCAACTTCCACCATATTACAGAAAGTAATAGAAAAGATTGAAAATAACCTGAAAACTCACAAATACTGCACCCTGGTGTCTTTTGACATTCAGGGTGCATCAGGCCCTGATTACCGCACAGGCCAACTAGGCCGCGGCCTGGGGCCCCCAAATTTTAGGGGCCCCCAAATGATAGATTTACTTAAGTTTTACTCTAAAAAATTATTATCAAAACATTACTAAAGACAGATAAAGATATGTACTTTTACAACACATGCCGACACGCAAATTGTTTTCTTTACATTTTATTCAGTGCAAAACAAACGACCGAATACACGTCATGTGAAGGTCCAAAACATTCTACCACCTAAGATTCACCCTCTTGACGTCATTTGAAGAGCAACTTATGCGCATTCATTTGCGCATTGACTCTGTCTTTCTCTAACTGACAACTATTGGATTTATTTCTGTGATAGTGGCAACAGTCAAAATGAAAAAAATGGTTGTTGTTGTTTCCGCCCGGACTCCTTTGAATCACGTGGTTTGAATGAACATCTGAACGTCATACGTTAGCATGCTTGAAGTGAAGTTGTAATCTGCACGTATTGTGAGAATAATTGAGTTGATTTATTTTAAATTAAAATGCATCCCCGAAAGTATTTGTCCGGCTCTCAGAAACGGTCTAAAAAAAAAAATGAGGAACATCAAGCTAAGCGAATGAAAGAAAGCTTACGACAATATTTAGTAGCCCGTACCGTGACTGAAAAGGAAAATGAAGAAGAAACTAGTGATAGTGAACTTGAGATTTCTCAGAGAAATACCACAAATTCAAATGAAAATATCGGTTTACAGGAACAGAATCCAAATAGCAAAGATCCTGAAGCTGAACATGCCAAAGATGGAGCAAGTGGATCTCCAGTCAAAGTTGCTTATGATCCAGAAGCGGAACATGGCAAAGATGAAGCAAGTCGATGTCAAATCGAAATTTCTTCTTGTAGCTCTTATGATCCAGAAGCTGAACATAGCAAAGATGAAGCAAGTCGATCTCAAGTCGAAATTACGTCTACTAGTATCTATGATACAGAAGCTGAACATGACAAGGATGGAGCTAGTCGATCTGAAGTCGAAATTACCTCTTCTAACACCTATTCGGATGATCCAGGACTTTGGCCTGAAAGAATAACTGAAGAAATGCGTGAGTATTTTGTTGCTAAAAAACCAAATCAGAATATTTCTGAAATTAAAAATTCCAGGAAAATGTGCACAGACAAAAGTCGCATTTTGACAGAACACAATTTTTTTAGACATAAAAATAAGGAAAAAATTAAAAGGGATTGGCTGATCTATTCGCCATCAAAGACAGCTGTATTTTGTTATGCTTGCAAACTGTTCTCAACCAGTCGACAAGCACTTTGTATTGAAGGATTTTCTGACTGGAAGAATATCGCTAGCAGACTCAATGAACACGAAAATTCTCAGATACACAGAGATAGTGTATGTACACTATCTCTTCGTGCAGTTTCCTCTTGTCGCATAGATAAGCAGATGATCACAGAGCATGAGACTGAATGTACTTATTGGCGTAATGTACTCATTAGAGTTGTTGAAACTGTCAAATTTTTGGCACAGAGAGGGCTTCCACTTTTTGGAAATGATGAAACAGTGGGGTCTGTTAGCAATGGAAACTTTCTAGGCTGTATCGAACTTATTGCAAAGTTTGACCCTTTTATTGCCAATCATTTAGCAACCAAAGGTAATCCTGGTACAGGAAGAGTTAGTTATCTCTCTTCTACAATTGTTACAGAGTTCCTAAAACTGATGTCTGAAAAAGTCTTGTGTCACATTTTATCAGAAGTTAAAAAAGCAAAATATTTTGGATTAATTGTCGATTCAACTCCAGACATAACCCATATTGATCAACTGGCAGTTGTTTTGAGATACGTTAATGAAGAAGGTGAACCAAAAGAGCGATTTATAAAATTTGTGCCTCTAAATCGTCATGACTCATTATCTTTAACAAATTGTATTTTAAATCTTTTTGATACTGTAAATTTGAATATTTTAGACTGTAGAGGTCAGTCCTACGATAATGCCAGCAATATGGCAGGTCAGTATTCCGGATTACAGGCCAGGATTAAAGAAATATCCCTGTTAGCAGATTTTGTGCCATGTTCTGCTCATTCGTTAAATCTTGTAGGAACGAATGCAGTAGAATCATGCCAGCAGGCTGTAATATTCTTCACATTTGTGCAGAATGTTTACAATTTTTTTTCAGCCTCCACTCGCAGATGGCAGATTTTGATGCAGGCACTAATGAGTTCACAAACTGCATTAAAATTAAAATCCTTGTCAGACACAAGATGGTCTGCTGAAGCTGACGCAACAAAAGCCCTACGATAAGGATACATTTCTGTCCGACAAGCTTTGCATGATATTACAGCAAATGAAGCAGAGCCTGCTGCAACTCGAAATGAAGCGCGCAGTTTGCACAATAAAATGGAGAAATTTGAGACAGCAGTATTGTTGATAATATGGGATACAATTCTTCAGCGCATTGAAAAAACCAACAAAACTTTTCAAAGCAGTTTGTTAAATATTTCTTCTGTTGTCCCATTATACAATTCTCTTATTGAATTTATAAAAGTAGTACGGGAAAAGTTGGATACGTATGAAATTGAAGCAAAAGCCTTTGTTGATTCTACTTACTCTATCCAAAGGAAAAAATATATATCACGAAGGCTTGATGAAAAGCCGGAAACTGAATGGCATTTTACTCCCAAAGATGCATTCAGAGTTGAATGCCATTATGTCATTTGTGATGCACTTTTGTCACAGCTTCAAAAAAGAATGAATGCATACTCTTATCTTGAAAAAAGATTTGGTTTTGTATGCAATAATTCATTGTCTGAATCAGATATCATAACATCTGCAAAAAAATTTCAGGAAGTTTATTCAGATGACATCGAAGAAAGTTTTCCAGATGAGTTTCTCCAATTTAGGCCTTTTTTGAAGGAACTAAGTTCTCCTGTGGAGTGTCTGAAGCATATGAGGATTTTAAACATATCCCACACCTTTCCAAATGTAGAAACTGCTTTCAGAATCTTTTTAACTATTCCTGTCAGCAACTGTACAAGTGAAAGGTCTTTTTCAGTTTTGAAAAGAATAAAGAGTCGAACAAGAAACTCATTATCACAAGAAAATTTACAAGCTTTTTCTATTTTAAGTATTGAAAGTGAAATCACTTCACAAATAGAATTTGATGATATCATTAATGATTTTGCTGCCAAAAAATCAAGAAAAAAAGCATTTGTATGAAATTTCATCATTAGTAAGTGATTAATTTTTTTTTTTATGATTAAATGAGCTTAGTTACCAAAATCAGTATTTATAAAAAGATCTTAAAATGATATGCATTATGCTGGATTTTTAAAAATTGTTCAAATATTACTAAATGTAATTTAATCAAACAATACTGGTAATCAAATTTACATTTTAAGCACGGATATAATTAATATTTAATAATGATAAAATGTGAAGTGATACCATGAACCAAATCAGATTTCATAAGTTAAGGTTGTTCTTTATACTAATAAAGCATTACATTAAAATCACTAGAAAAATACATATTCAAACCTCATTAAAATTCCTTCTATAGATTATCTATGAAGATTTACTGTTCATTTTTTACTATAATACAAAGGTAAGAAAGCAACGCCAGTTACTTCCAAACACAGGTTGATATTCGGTATTAATAATTTTTTTAGAATTTCGTGCAGTGAAATGATATTCTATAAATAGGATCTAATAGTGTAAACATTAGAAAAAGACACCATGTCACTGGCCTTGGTATATTATATATTAACCCTGGTTTAGTGCTAATAGATAAGTATCTTCTGTTTGTTAGGTTTTAATGACACTAAATAAATTTAACTAAAACGCATACACTATGCAGGCTTCTTCTATGGGGGTAGAGAAAGCATAGCCATCAGGCGCGTAGCCAGGAAAAAATTTCGGGGGGGGGGGGATATGAACTTTTATGTGTATAAAAAGACGGAATTTCTGCACGGCATTAGTCTTGTGATCACTAATCCGAAAATTTCGGGGGGGGGCAATATATCCCGGTATCCCCCCCCCTGGCCCGGTATCCCTGCCCCTGATAGCCATATAGGGGCCCCCAAAATGTACTAGGCCTTGGGCCCGCAAATGTCTTAGTCGGGCCCTGGGGTGCATTCGATAATGTAAGCTGGAATGTACTCAGAAATGCAATATTTAAAACAAATTTACCAGACTACTTGAAATGGACTCTGGCCAGTTTCATCCAGGATCGCTTCATTCTAATAGACACTGTGTATGGCCAGGTCAAGCATGAAGTTTATAAAGGCTGTCCCCAGGGCTCTTGCCTGGGTCCCTTACTATGGTTAATCGTGGCAGACCAGATTCTTAAAGAGATGAATACGGTTGACTGCGCTGTATATGCATACGCAGATGACTTCGTAATGTTAAATGCCTCTGGCTCGCGTCCCCAGCTTGAGAATATCGTAAATAAAAACATAGAACTTTTTGAAAACATCTGTACAAAAAACAAATTAAACATTTCTGTAGAAAAAACACGCGCAATATTATTTTACAAAAAACTGCCCGGTCGGAAACTCATCACCCGGAAACCCATTTTCAAATTACAGGGAAGTACCATAAAAATCGAGAAATATCTCACCTATCTTGGTTTGGTGGTTGATGAGGATCTGGCCTGGCGGCATCATATACAATACTTAAAAGAAAAAGTGGCACTCTTTACAAACGCGTTCTACAAAGTCAGGGGCTCGGGCTGGGGAGTAAGCGTGGAGCACCTCAAGACATGGTACAGCGCAGTCACCTTGAAACAGATCGACTATGTCGCGGACATATGGTACCCAAATTTAAATAAAACCCTCAAATCTCAACTAAAATCAATACAAAGAAATGCCTTAATAGCCATCTCAGGAGCTATCAACAGGACATCCACAGCTGAATTAAACGCCTTATATGGCATACCACCAATAAATATATATTTAAATTCTTTAATTAAAAAAAACCATGATCATGAACCAAAAAATGAATCTAGTGATAAATAACACTCATTTTGACCATAGTAATATATTAAAACCCATTCCTGAACATAAAATAAACTTTAATTATAACCTCAAGAACCTAATAATAAAAGACAAGGGTGGCCAAACCGAAATAACAGGTGCCGTGAATGTCTACACGGATGGATCCAGGATGAGCTCTGGGACAGCATTCGCCTTCACTGTCAAAGTGGGGGACGATTTTATCTACGATTATTCCGAGCGGTTGGGAGACCTTTATACCGTGTACCAGGCCGAACAGTTGGCAATATTGAAAGCAGTAGAATGGTCGGAAAATAGTATATATAACAATTTTTACATATTTACAGACAGTCTCTCGACCGCCACTGCACTAAAAAATGGATTCACTAACGACCCCCTTTTGGACAATATATTCAAGGCTATTTCAAGAAATAAACGCAAACTTTTTCATATAATTTGGGTGAAGGCTCATATTGGTATTCTCGGCAATGAGAGGGCAGACACGTTGGCGAAGCGTCCGATCCTGGAGGACTGGCCAGAGAAAAATAATCAAATTCCCATTCTGATCTCAGCCCTAAAGCGGGCGATTAACCAAGAAATTTTATGTGAGTGGCAGACTGAGTGGAGCCAAGAAGAGACCGGCAGGGAGACTTTTAAATATAAAAAGAAAGTGGGTCTGGATAATGTTATTAAAGATAACGCAATGCTGCCATTTGTCACAGGAAAGGGATTTTTCCCTGCTTATCTCTTCCGTCTGGGCAAACACAATGACGGCAAGTGTGATTGTGGCTCTGAGGGAACATCAAACCACTACATCTTTGGACCCTGTGATCATGGTTATAATGTTCTTAGTGTCAGATGTCCCGCGAATGTGGAGGCTCGTCTACTCAATATACTCAGCAAATCTCGAACTATTGGGAGCCTCAAAAATATCTATCAGACACTGAGATCAAAATACCAGGGCAATCTTCGTGCAAATTAATATAGGGCCAATTTTTTAAATTTTACAAATGATTTTAACTACAGTCATCTTTTAAATTTGAAATGGTATGTTTTAATCAAAGCTTATGTATTTTTATAAAATTATTTTATGAATAGTTGAATTTTAAAAATATAGATAATATCACTGAGTCAGTTTTTTCCGATGTTCTTAATTAAGGCTATTGTATTTTTATAAAATATAAGTTTTATGAATAACTGAATTTTAAGTAAAAGGTTGTCACTAATCAAATTTCTCTAGCTAAACTATTTTAGACTCTTGTGTGTTTTAACTTTTAAATTTACCAAGATTGACTTATTTTAACTTCTTGTCGGGCCTACGGTGATATTTATATTGATGTTATCTTTTTAAACTGTAAATATAGTTTTTAATCTAATATTTGAACTAATTGTGGCTTTAATCACAAATCTTTTCTCACAACTTTGTAAAGCGGACGGGCTACTGACTAATAAACATGGCTTGGTTTTTCTTTTTCGGTTTTAAAACTGGTGATTTTTAGTTGATGGTTCGGTATACCTGGCTCTGTGTCTAGAGTGGGTATAGTTTTTACTATACCCACTGTTTTGATACTGCAGTTTCGGCGCTTTGAGTCGGGGACTTTTGTTATACAGTGTAACTGGGAACCTGGCGTTTAATAGAAGGAAAAAAAAAAAAAAAAAAGGAAAGGAATTAATCTGGTGCGTTGGTCATGGTTGGCCGGTCCGCTATTGTCACCTTTTAACCCATTGTTTGTTGAATATTTGTTATAATATTACCTTTTTGGTCCAGTAATATATCATCTTATTTATCCTGCACCTCTAAATCGTCTCGGCGCGAAGTATTGTCTCCGGAAGTGTTTTAACTCTAGAACTGGTTTTTCTTTAGATTCGCGCCTTTGGTGACTCTTTATTCTTGTTCTTTGTACTTTTATTATTGTATTTCATTTGTATGTATTTTAGTGTTTTTAGTGTTTATTTCTTGTGTCCTTCATGTTTTTCTTTGTTCTTTTGAAGTCTTAATCCCCAGTGGGAGTTCTGTAACTTAATGTAAATTTTTGGATTCAAATAAAGTTCGTGGGCTCGGCGCCGGGGGTATGCCCTTGGTCCGGGGTGGCCATCCAGGTTTTCCCCGGGGGGGGTATTGGTTGGCGTAAACCGCCTTCGGCAGTCGCTCCCCCCCTGTGGGTGCTTCCCCCCCTCCCCCCTCCATAATCCGTCTCTTTCCGAGTAAGACATTATGAATGCATCAGACCAACATATTTAGGTTTGTTAAAGAAATCATCATAATTAAATTGCTTCTATATTTTTATTTACTTATTAATCCCAACAGTTTTTTATGTAAAAATATTTATTCTAGCAACAGAAACATAGTTTGGCTTTGATCACGGGTCAGCAGCTATGTTTGGGGTATCACCATATCCGATTCTCTCAACTGATAAGGGTGGAGTCTGAGTGTCTGATCTGCACATTCTTTGGGCTTGCATGGGGAGGGGAGATAAGAGAATGATAGGGTGGGAATTCTCTCTAGAATAGGATGAGTCGATGTGTTGGAATGTGAGAAACCTTTTCCTGTTACTTTTTAATCAATTTCACTCGGTACTCCAGGTAGTAGTTTGAGCTGTTAAATTGATCAGCTGTTAGCTGTCGTGCATTACTCCTTTATCATTGTTTATTGTGCAGCCTTTTGAATTTCTTTTTATTATGAAATATATCAAACCAACCAGATGACTATATCGCAGAATTAGAAAAAGAAAGTAAAAATAAATTAGCACTTAGTGCAAACTTTCTTCACAATTCAATAAATCCTGCACCGCAAAGCGTAACGACACCATCCTCCTCAAAACAATCTACTGAATATGTTACTCAAGAAGGCAGTAGAAAAAGAAAGTCAACTTCTGCAACTAACAGCAAAACTAAACAAAAAAAATTACTTTTTATTTTTTACAAAAATGATACAAATTAGTTTTTCTGTAACATTTAGTAAAACTTATAAAATTAAATATAAGGCATTTACATTTTTGCTAAAAAAAATAATTTAAATACCAGAATATATTTTATAAAGCAATTTTTATTCAAATTGAAGAGTATAAAAAAAAACTCGGCTGTTCAAGCCTCGTCAGGGGGAGATCCCCTGAACCTGCCTAATTTTTTAGTTTCATTATTGCTATATTAAAACGATATTCATTGACCTTGTCATTTTATTGCTCATATTTCGCATATTTCGCCAGGTAACCCTATGTTGAAATTTTAATGATTGTCACCTATTTATAGAAAAATACATGTGATGCATATTCTACAGCTTACAAAATATTATAACAATAGATTAAAGCTGTTGTGAACTAATCAGGGTTGGCAAAGTGGACCCAGCCCAGAAAAACCCGCACGGGTTTTTCTAGGTGGGTCCACCAACAAAAACCCGTCTGGGTTTTTGCTTAAAATCATTTCTGAGTCTGCAAATCCCACCTATAGTATTTAGAAATACACTTTACCTTTTAAGCCCAAAAAGTAGGTGGTTTATCTTATCAAAATTACATAAAAATAAGTCATATTTATGTTAATCAGATGAAGTTTACCTCAAAATATTTATTTTCTAAAATTAATTTCATTAACTGAAAATTTTGGAACTTCTAGACAGTATAACAACAGTGTTTTTGACAGAGGTAGTCATGATCCTTCACAGAAAACAAGCTTTCTTTCTACTTTGAAAGAATTAAAAAATATTATTAATCATATTTCAATTACTACTTGCATTTATTGATTAAGAAATATGTAATTATATATATATATATAACTAATAATATTTTCTCTTTAAGAAATATAGAGAAAAAACCTGAAATTTTCAGTTTGTAGCTTTTCTTTAAGAATTTCCCACCATTTTGAAGCTGAAAATTGTGACACAATATTTTCTGAGAAAAGTGATTTAGGAAAATAGTCTATGTCTTTAATTTTAAAATCCATTATTGCAGGTAACCACTCTGGATGATACTGTATTATCCATGCTTCAGCTTCTTCCTCATCCTCTGAATTAAGCTTTTCCCCTCCATACTTTGCATCCATTATATTAAATAAAAAATGCTCAGGCCTCATAATTTGTTTATACTGCTTCACTATAACTTCCTTGTGCTGTTTCAATTCTTCTGATTCCATTAAATTTTTAAATATTTGTACAGAATGTGACAGTGTGGTTGTATCTTTTTGCAGTTTATCAAGAGCAGCTGAAGATAAAATTATGAGCTGCTTGTTTAAATTCAAACACTCCTTGTAAATTGACACATTATCCATTATTTTTGCAATTCGCGTCTCAAATTCATTTTGGTGCTGAGATGCGATTGTTACATATTTATGATTGTCCAAAAAGCTTGAAATGCACATTTTGTGTGAATTCCAACATGTATTGTTAAGTATTTTTGGCATCAAGCAGTCATAATTTTTGAGCCATCCATGAGGTTGATGATGATTCCTGAAATATATTTGAACCTCAACAACTTGTTTCAAAATGCTAGTAGGCGAAATTTCTTTTGCCACTAGATTTAAAAAATGTGCAGAATATCCAAACATCAGTACATTAGGATGGTGTTCCTTAACAAGATCTCTCATTTTTTTCCATTTCGTACTCATTATCCGTACACACAGCAAAAATATATTTTCCAAACTTTTTACATTCTTCTATTGATTTTAATGCGATTTCTGCACATTATTCAGCACTTTTTTTTTTAGACCCCGCATTTGTAATATTTAACAGGTATGTATCCTTACCTGTATGCAAGCTGGAACTGATGATCGGGTTATTTCTTATACTAGACCATCCATCTTGAATTAAAGTGATGGTAGCTCCAACCATTTTATTTTTCATTTTTTGCTCTATTTTTTTAGATGCTCCGTTTAATAGAGTCCCTCCTAATTGTTTGCGACTAGGCAAAGAGTACCCTGGTCTGTATGAAGCAATTATATCAATAAACTGGGGGTTTTCTACAACACTAAATGGAATATTTGGGAGTAGAAAAATGCTATAGGATAATATATAAATAATGGAGTAGAAAAATGCTACAATCTGGAAGCACCCAAACAGTGGACTGTTGTTTAGTTTCTGACTCATACGAATATATCCAAGTTTTGTCACCTGTAGTGATGATGTATACAGATTTTGTAGTTCCCAATTTGAATTTTTTTAGCATTTCCTTACACCAATTTGCATGAGCCTCATTTTGAGCTTCTGTCAAAATTGTGCGGAATTGATCTGGAACAAATCATTTTAACAGCTAGCTGTTTGTGCAAAATCGAATATATTGCTGTCTGAGATATGCCAAGGGATGCTTCTATCTCACGATATGTAACATGCCGATCTTCTTCAATCATCTTGCGCACAGCATCGATGTTGTTTGAAATCACTACTGATTTTGGTCATCTTTCACGAGATTTATCACTGACGGACTCACGACCATGACAAAATTCTGCAAACCAATTAACTGCAACCTTTAACCCTCAACCTTAATCTCAATTAGCCTTTTCTAATGGTGCTTCATTGCCAAAAGTTTCACGAAGTGATACTAAGCATTCTTGTTGAGTGAGGCCTTTCTTAAAATCATAAAAAATCTTGCAACGGAAACCTTCACGAGTTATTTCCATTTCTTTCACTCGCTTCTTTAAAACACTCGTATAAACAAAATATGCAGGCTATTTCTATAATGCCACTGATTCCATGATTTAAAAAATGTGAATTTTACGAATATCCTGAAGACAACTTTCAGTAGCGCCTCCCAAGATTGTACCCAGGGGGGGGGGGGGGACCAGGAGGTCTGGTTTTAAAATTTAAAATTCTGTTAACAAAACAATAATAATGAAGCCTTTCTGTGAAAAACTGAACCTTTTTCACCTTTTAGTCATCGTCCCCGCCCCCGGAAATTTTTTCTGGATATGTCCGTGGTGCCTCCTATTGGTCGTACATAAAAGGCAACCTACGTATTATTCACATGCAATAACAATAATTGCATTATACACAACATCTTTCAACTTGTGGGCCTCAGAAATTTAAATGTACCAGTATTAATTAAGCTCTTAAAAATGTGATGGCACTCATAGGAAAGACAATTAAAAATGAATGTGAAATAATTAAATTTTCACAACTCCTTTTTAAAAGAAATTGAATTGATAGATCTGATACATGTTTTTCGACATGCAATTGGGTTGGCAGTTGAATGGAACAGGTTTTATAAGCTAATAATGGCCTGTAAGCCAGAAGTTGTGCATCCCTGATTTAAAGTAATTTTTTTTTAAATTATCAATTGATTTAATTCATTGATATCCTGAAAACTGTAAACTAGTAAAAAAGATTGCATTAAATACAAACACTTGCTTTTTCTTTCCCACTTTATTCACTAATTTCAGGCTGTTACCTCTTCCTTCCCTATCTCCTTTATCAGCACTTAGCACTTAACAAGATAGCTACAACCCAAATTTCATACATCAGTCAATAACCTATTTCCTCCCTATTAATTCTGTAACGTAAAAAACATTTCAAACTCCAAACATCGATTCTAGTAATGAAACTAGATTCGGATAGCTACAACCCAAATTTCATACATCAGTCAATAACATATTTCCTCCCTATTAATTCTGTAACGTAAAAAACATTTCAAACTCCAAACATCGATTCTAGTAATGAAACTCTCTGAGACATTAAATTCTAAAGTCTTAAAGACAAAACCAAACTCCACTAATGTTAAACGATTAATCTGTCTTATCAAAAGTAACAAATTCTCATACTTCAAACGACGTTGAAGTATGAGATTGATTGATGACAGTGTTGAAGTATAGGGTTATAGTATTAGTCTTTTGTATCGGTTGCTATAACATGATGATTCATCTGCCGACAAAATTCTGCGTACTCCATTTATTGCTCCATACTTTTTGCCAATTAATGCCACAATCAAAAATGAAACATCGTACCAGCTGCTAGGATGCATCCAAAAGTTGCATTCTTCTTCCTTCCTTTACATTACAAATTACCCAAACGAATGTCATTTTCCCAATGTTCCTTTTCTAATGAAAATCTTGCAGAAGCAGTAATGTACTACTGTGCCTATGACACAGACCTATTGAAGAGTATTTCTGTGGGAAGCAGCAGTTCTGTTTTTAGGCGATTTTTAGGAAAATGTCCCTGAAAAAAGTGAGAGTGGAGTAAGTGGGGGTGGGGTTTAAAATCGCTGGAATTCATATTAATGATATAAACAATTTAAAAGCAATCAAGTTTTCTTTTATAACATTATTTTTAAAAAAAAACATTTAACACATTCATGCTTGTCATAAAAATAAAATGTGGACATCTAATCCTGCATCTGTCACATGAGCCTTTCGTCAGCCCGAGTCCTGATTATTAACTGTTGCATGCAAAAAATGATTGTAGAATGACGCAATAAATCATTAAAAAATATTCTCTATGTTTTGGTTTTGGTGTGGAAAAACTTGATTTTTTTTTTTTTTTTTTTTTTGAGCAGATTTTCCATTTCCACCCCACCCATTATTAAACCTGTATCTGAAAAAAAAGCTATTGAATTAAATGGGAAATTTTACTGGGTATGCACTTTCACCCCACCCCTTCCTATGTGGTTCACGTTTACTCAGATTTTTAAATAATTTACCCAAATTTTGTTGACTGTGATGCAAAAAAATACACACATAGTGGCTTTTATGTATGCAAAAGCCCACATTTTTCAAGATAATTGTGATCCCTGTATCTTATTTTTTTCCTTATTTTTAAATGATAGATTAGGCGTAGAAAAACAATCATAATTAAAATAGAACCTTAAGTACCCCTGTGTTCTACTTTGTATTATCCTGAACATGTTAATTTTTCTTACGACGTAACATAAAAAAAAGTTCCTCCTCCGCTAAGTCTTACATTTTTGTTTTTATTTCATTCAAGTGCTATCAGTTTCATGACCCTAGTATGATGCAATAAACTATTAAAAAATATTCTTAATATTTTTTTGCTTTAATGTGGAAAACTTGAATATTTTTTGAGCAGATTTTCTATTTCCACCCCACTCATTATCTACTTGTACCTGAAAAAAAAGCTATGGAATTAAATGTGAAATTTTACTTGGCATGCACTTTCTTCTCCACCACTTCCTATTATTTCTTTTATGTAGAAAAATAATCATAATTAAAATAGAACCTTCAGTACACCTGTGTTCCACTTTCCTGATCATCAGGATTTTTCTAGTGACATAACATAAAAAAAATTCTCCTCCGCTAAGTCTTATGTTTTGTTTTATTTCTTTCAGGTGCTGCCAGTTTCATCCACAGTTGCTTGAAGCCAATAAATTCATCAAAATAGTTTGCAGACGTTTGTACTTTGGCAGTTTGCTGAAAAAAAGGAAAAGTGATTGAATTAGCGGCTAACTTTTCGAAACAGCATCAAAGTGATCCTCAAAAAAATTTACCATAATTTTTTCATAAGGACTGCATTGATTTGTCTGTGAGCTATAGATGACTGAAATTCCCCACCCCCTCAAAAAAAAACTTAAACTATTTGTAGAAAAAGATATTTGGAATAACAATAATAATAATAAAGCAGGTTAAAAAAGAAAAAGAAAAAATGGGCACCGTACTGGATAGTTCAGCGAACGGATCCTTAATTAAACACATTTGCACTCTCACTCAAGAAAAATCTCCTGTATGTCAGAATGCCCACTTGAAAGACCAACCCTGCATGCACAGAGATAAAACTCATGTGTGCAATAAAGCATTTTCCGCAATCGAATACTTAACAAAACCCATTCGCACTTATACAGGTGAGAAACCTTATATGTGTGATGTTTGTCAGAAAGGATTTACACGGCATGACAATTTAAAAATTCATCTACGCATACACACAGGAGAGAAACCTCATGTATGTCATGTGTGTAAGATAGCATTTTCACGGCAGGACTATTTGAAAACTCATCTACACACTCACACAGGGGAGAAATCTCTTGTATGTCAAAAAAAATTTTCAGGGCATGACAACTTGAAAGTTCATCTCGGTAATCACTTAGAAGAAAAACCTCATGTGTGTGCTGTGTGCCAAAAAGCATTTTCAAAGCATGCTGACTTGAAAAATCACTTCCTCACTCACACAGGAAAAAATCCTCATGTGTGTGATGTGTGTCAGAAAGCATTTTTAAAGCATGCTGACATGAAAAATCACCTCTGCCCTCACACAGGAAAAAAACCTTATGTGTGTGATGTGTGCCATAAAGCATTTTCAGAGAATTCATCCTTGATAAAACACACTCGCATTCACACAGGAGAGAAACCGCATGAATGTCATGTGTGCCATAAAGCATTTTCACACCCTGCTGACTTGAAAAGGCACCTTCGCACTCACACTGGAGAGAAGCCTTATGAGTGTGATGTGTGCCATAAAAGATTTTCCAGACTTGATAATTTGAAAGAACACTGCCATACTCACACAGGAGAAAAACGTTTTGAGTGTGTTGTGTGCCATAAAGCATTTTCACTGCTTCGTAGTTTAAAGCATCACCTCCGCACTCACAGAGGAGAAAAACCTTATGAATGTGATGTGTGCCATAAAGCATTTTCGCATAATGTCGACCTCAAAAGGCACCTTCACAGTCATACTGGAGAGAAGTCTTACAAGTGTGATGTGTGCCATAAAACATTTTCAAAGAATGGACATTTGATAAGACACATCCTCATTCATACAGGAGAGAAACCTCACGTGTGTGATATGTGTCAAAAAGCATTTAGAGTGTATTCCCACTTGAAAGATCACCTCCGCACTCACACGGGAGAAAAACCTTATGTGTGTGATGTGTGCCACAAAGCATTTCCGTTCTCTGGAGGTTTAAAAGCACATCTCCTTTTACATAATGGAAAGAAACCATATGTATGTGATGTGTGCCAGAAAGCATTTACTCTGCGTGCTCACTTAAAAGGTCATCTTCGCACTCACACAGGAGAAAAACCGTATGCGTGTGAAGTGTGCAATAAAGCATTTGCATTTACTGTATCTTTGAAAAAACACATTCGCACTCACACTGATGAGAAACCATGAGGTGTGGTGATGTATGTCAGAAAGCATTTTCAGTGTATAGACAACTGCAAAATCATCTTTGTACTCATGGAGGAGAGAAACCTTATTTTCAGAGACAAAACCATTTCAGAGAATCAGACAGAAACAAAAACATTCAGACAGACAGATTTTCAGACAGAAGCAAAATCATTTTCAGAGAATGAATCCTTAAAAAAACATTCACACAGAAGCGAAACATCATGTGTGTGATATTATGCTTCAAAGCATTTTCACAATGTGGACTTTTGCAAAGTCACCTTCGCTGTCACAAGAGAGAAACCTCTTGTGCATGATGCACAAGAGGTGTGCCATAACACATTTTTGTTATGGGTGAAACTATTAAAGACACCTCCACTTTCACATAGAAGAGACGTATTGTGTTTTAACTCCGTCAGAAAACATTTTCATATAGTAAAACTATGAAAATTACCTCCACACTCGCACAAGTGAGAAATCAGGTTTTACATGACGTAAAGCAGTTTTTTGGAAAGTTTCATTGAAAATGCACTTTCTGACTCACACAGTAAAAAAACCTCATGTACGGTGTGTGTGTGCCGTGAAATGTTTTCATATTCCACAAGTTTAGGAGTACGGATCTGCAGTCACACAAGAGAGAATCCTTATGTGCATGATGCATGCCAGAAAGCATCTAGAGAAAGCAGATTCTTGATAAAACACATTACACTGACCCAGGAGATAAACTTCTTTTGTGTGATATATGTCTTTATGCACAATCGAAACATAATGTGAGCCAGAAAGTAATTTCAAGTTGGTAAAGCTAAAATTGTCACATTCACTGCCACCACATAATGGTTTAACCCTTTGAAGCGCAACCGCTTCCTAATGCTGAAAAAATGCAGCCATTTGTTATCACTCGATTTAAGTACCTGTAACATGGCAGTTGATCGAATCGCCCATCATGTACAACAGAGCTGAAGAACATTTTTGACACAGCTGGCTGTGCGGCAGCACACTGCCATGTTGCTCGTAGTTAAATCGAGTGATGACAATTGGCTGCACTTTTTCGGCACTGGGCAGTCTAGTTTTTCTTCTACATCAATGTATATTTTCATAACATTCTCCAGTTCTCAGCAGATGCCAGTACTGGGAAAAATAATTCTGATATCCATTTTACAAATAATCAAAAATTTGTTGAATTACAAATCAAAATGAATCGAAAAACAAATAAACGAAAATATTAAAATGTACCTTTCTGCTTGCTAATCGCCAATAACGAGATAGTATGCCAAAAAACAGTGTCGCCCTCATGCATTTTGTTCAGCTACTACAGATAAATTGTAACCATTACGTGCTCACCAATCAAGTCACATGAAACCATTGTCTAGATATGTCGATCAACAATTGCAGGGGTGATTTGGGCTTAGCACTGTTCATTTGCAAGACTCGGTTATTTGGAGGGAGCAAGTAGTGACTGACTATCGTGATACACTTTTGTATTCAATAAAAGTATTTGCAGTGAAACTTCTATGAGCGACTACCTCTATTAAGTGACCCCGTCCTCAAACAGCCAACTTTTTACCCTGCCTACTTAATCTTAAAAGATCCTCCAGAAAGGACCACAAAACCCTCTATAAACGACCTAACTCAGTTCCCTTCCCAGAATTTCCTAGTACTTTTCAGGAAGTAAAATAAACAAAACCCACATTCCAAACCAGTCTCTGAATTGTAAATTGACAGCAGGAGGAAATACATGTACACATCAAATGCAAATCTTGTAGTTTAGAGAAAGAGATATGACTAAGACAGTGGTTCCCAACCTATTAACATAGCCCCACCCCCTCAGCAAAGAATAACTTAGGATGGTGCCACCCCCTCCCTCACACTCCTCAGCATGCATGAAGTTTCTTATTCTTCAACAATGTCTAATCAAATGTTACAATGCTATACTTTGACCACCTCCTTTAACGATCGATTTTTCGCAGAAAAGAGGGTTATCGCTCCCAAGAAGTTTCACTGTATGTATATTTTGCATCCTTTATTATGTATGGGAAAGAACTGCAAAATAAAGTATGTAAACAATTTCCTTTTTGAAACTGATTACTTAATTTTTTGTGCTTGTGTTTTAATTATGCCAATAAAAAATTTATATTATTTGTATTCAATTAGTATATGATGCATGAGGAGTACGAGTGTTTGTCTAAGAGAAACCGGGAAAATATAATAAGCAAATAAAAAAAAAGTATAAATATATCGGCCATTATTATTTTCTCTTGTGCATTATTTTATGAATAATAATAGTAGGGGACAGGCAGAAGGTGTAGGAGAGTGACACCATCATTACGCCCACTTCGTTCAATTTATTAAAAGTTTAGCGCCGTAAACTAAGTCTCCAAAACAGATTAACAATATCTTCTATTATTCAAAGGGAATGTTAATTGGTGTCTTTTTTAAATGTACTTTAAGCAATAATTTTTATCCAATTGACCGATTTCAAAGATTGGTTGTTTTTTTTTTTTTTTTTTTTGGAATGAAAACATATTAAGGGTGGGTTCATATTAATTTTTTTGAGTTCCAATTGGTATTCTTTCTTCCTTGCTTTCATGGATTATGGAGGCTTAGGCACACCTGCTTTTACTGCATTTCCTACCTACCAAAAATACAGATTAGTTCGATTGCGGCAGTACCAGCCAAAGGTGTTAATTTCTACCACAGACGCCCGAAGATTTCATTTCTACCTCATTCGATGGACGATAGATGGCAGCACTACCGATCATTAGTGCAGGAGGGGGGGTTTCTTAATTTTGAAGCAAATACCAAGCAGAAGACCCCAAGGCTTAGTTTTGCCACCCCCAAAGGTATCGATTTGGGTGGGAACTTGGAGGACATTGCGACCACGGCGTATTTAACATGCCCTAGTCAACGGAAGCCCTTCAATTGGTATGATAAATAACAAAACTCTGGTTCTTATGAATAAGGTGACCATATCTCCCCAATTTCTGTGTTTATCAAAATGTAAAGAAGCAATTGATGACAATTTTTAATTATTAATTATTATTGTTTATATCAACTACTGTAAATTTAACTATTTTCACACATAACTGTATGTGGCTTTCCTGTAATGCAATCTCAAAGACTATTGTATTTAAATACTAAAATTTAAATGTGCATTATCAGTGAGAAGTCTCCCTTATGTGCATCCATCCAGCTTCTGGATCAAAAAGTCTCTTCTGCAGCCAACTCCACAGACATAAAATACAAATGCAGGGGCGTAGCCTAGGGGGGTCATAACCCCTCCCCCCCCCATGAGGAATTTTTTGCCATACAAAATGTATATTCTTCACTCCTTTATCACACACATGTATGCATATATGTGAGTTGCAGTAGTCGTAACCCCCCCCCCCCCATGAAAAATTTCTGGCTACACCCCTGTACAAATGCATAGGGTTTCCATAATTAAAGTAAAGGTGTTTTGAAAAAACTGTTGGGCTGAAGTGAACTAAATGTGCAGGAAATACTAATTAGACACAATGGGGGTTCTGATTTAAAAAAAAAATAATAATTGTTTAGATTTACCAGGTGCCATAGTTGAGTTATAAGGTTCGTTTTTGAAGTAAAATAGGCATAGAAAGAACAGAAGGTTAACACTTTACGATCATTTTAATACTGACACCACATTTTACAATTACCTGTTGCGTTTTACTTTTTATCAAACATTTTAGCAATGATTCCCATATGCAGTAATGAAGTGAAAAGAGTTTGTAGTGAAAAACATTGTGCAAGTTTTATTCAGCTGCAGCAGATGGCATTATTACGTAGTACCAGATTTGAGAATATAAGGAAACAAACAGAATGTATCTGAATCGGTGATATGCTACATTTTGATGATCATACTTTGCTGTTAAAAGTTGGCTAAGCTAGTAAAACTTTTTTTATCAAAGAAGTGAAAATGCTTTTGCTGTATTTCGAGAATATCGGAGGTTTAAGCCCTTCATGGCTTAAGGGAAAATCCAATGACTATCACGGCGTTTTCAAAATTCTGAAACTTTACAACTGTTGACAGGGGGGCATAAACCATTGGCGGCTCCTTTATTTGAGCACAGAGACACCTAAACAAAAACTAAAAAATAAACGTACTAACAAATAAAAAAAATTAAATACACTTCTAGATTTTTTTGTGAACTTGAAATACAAGTTTTTCTCTCCCCCCCCCCCTCACACACGCTATTATTAAATTTGCATATCATAGATAACGCACTATTGTAAATTACTACAGCACTAAACATCAAGTTTTTTTTTTTTTTCCTCAATCACACGCGCGATCGAAGAAATGCCCTATTAAACCACTTTCTGAGAACAGAAGCGGATAGAGTTGCGAGAGGGGTACCGGCTCTGCTGATATCATTCCGTTCGCACATTTTCAGTGTGCAAACATACTATTTTTTGTGCTTAATCTTTTTTTTTTCTTGGTTTTTTTTTGTATCATTTTTCAGTTCATTATATTTTTTTTTTATGAACAAGTTAAGTAGTGAGCATGGCGTTGGAACTTTAGTAAAATAAATGTTTCTGAGCTAAAGCAATACATTTTTCAACATTATCTTTGGAAAGAATAAATTGAAATATAAGATTATTCAGGCCAACACCTATGCTAAAATTTATCGAGGTGGCGAAATGTACGACAAGAGATTACTTTTTTTCCCCAGTAGCTTGCATTGTTTTCCTTTAACTGCAGAAAGCGCAAATATAGTTTAGCCTGTAAGTTGCGTCTCGTAGCTGCATATTTAATTTCCGAGATTTCTTTTGTGAACCTCCATTTAAACAACTCACGAGCCATCACTGGCGTAAACCTTACAGATTTATGCCCTCATTAACTTTCTGTGCCTTTTACACCAAAAATGGACTTTATGGCACTTTGGCCCTGATGGTGAATATCTATTAAACTGTTTTTTAAATCAAATTTCCATTGTCTAATTAGTAAACTCCTGTTTGCAATGCAAAAATGCAATACCATGAAGAAGTCCTCAGAATCAAATGAAATTTAATGCACAAGCGACTTGTATTAGTACAAATAAATGATTAAATTTTCAAAGCAAAAACGCAATATTTAGTGTCTGAAATCAGTATTTGGTGTGGACACCATGCGCTGCAATAAGTGCTGCTATACGACCACGGACTAAGAGGGTTCAGGACAATCATCCAAGCATTGCGAAAGAACTAAATGAAATTTGCCCAAAAGGTGGCGCTGGGAGTCGTACCCATTAATTTTTGGCGCATGCGTCGTCTGCTAGTAGCTGAAACGTAAACAAATATCAACGGAAGCGCCCCGCGGGAGATACTTACGCCGTGTGTCGTCAGAGGGCGCCCGTGCCGTTAATTATGAAAAGGGGGTCGCATATTTTCCTTTCAGAGGCTGACGCAGTTTCGCCCGTCTGCCGCTTCCCGATGACCGTCCTAAAGCCTCTTAGTCCGTGTATACGACATGGCATAGAGTCAAACAGATTTTGAATGTATGCTTGGGGAAGAAAGAGCAGTCCATGTTCCTAAAGATCATCTGTTGAAGCTGTAGGACGAGAATCTTGAGCGAGAAGCCGACCAATCAAATCCCAAACACGTTCAATAGGTTACATATCCGGCGAATAAGCAGGCCACGAAAAAAGCTGTATGTTTTCTTCTGAAAAGAAGTCTCGCACATTCCTTGCCACATGGGGGCAGGCATTATCTTGCTGAAAAATGGCTCCAGGAATGCCTTGAAGGAAAGGAACAACGACTTCGGGCTCCAGCACTTTTCTGATGTACCTGTAGCTGTTAAGATTACCCACCATTCGTGGCAGCTGAGATCGTCCATGATACGCAATCGCACCCCAGACCATAACTCCGGGTATTCGTCCAATACGATGTTCGATAATGCACTCCAAAATTTAGCGTTCACCGAGTTCATGAGCCCATTACAATCGCAAGCATTAGTGGTTTCGCGTTGGGGGATGCTGATCAAAGGAGTTCGTACGCGCAGTCCACGGTGCAACAGATGTCAACAAATTGCCGAAGCAGATAGTAATACACCGGTAGCAGTGGATCAATGTGCTGCCAACTGTCTTGATGAAGTTGCACTCTTCATTAGGGCCATGCGGACCAAGTGTCTATCATCGCGCATTGACATTTTTCGATGTCCGATTCTGGATTTTCAAGTTATCCGGTTCTAAATTGCTTCTAAACTCGCATCATTGTGCTGATATTACGCTGCACATGAGCTGTTATTGCTTGGTATAAAAATCTTTCACAAAAGGTGATGATTCTTCCCCTCTCAAAGTCCGTAAATTGTACGAGGGGAGGGGCTAAGGGGGCTTCCGCCCCCCCAAAAGAGATTGCTAAAGGATAACATTCTGCTTTAGTATACACTTTGAATAGCTAAAATGATCATATTTTATTACTTAACCCCTCCCAGAAGTATGCACATTGGTTTAGACAAAAATTTTGATTTATAGTGCGTTTTAATTGGGTGAAATAAGCTTTTTTTAATTTTAGCCCCTCCCAAAAAAAATTTCTGGACCCGCCACTGGCCACCCTGTATTTTAAAATCCATAGCTGACTGTATTGGGTAAGGGTAGGGAGGGAGTAAATTACTATCATGCCTTTGTTCTTTTTCAACTGAAAGCAAATCAGAATTCTGAAAAATGTTAAGAAATCTTCGTGGAAAGAAGAGTGATGGGAAGGTGTAATTATATTTCACTAGGAATACTTATTCCAAGAAAAAATTTAACAGATTTTGGAACTTCAATCTACTCAAACAGTGAATGCGATTGCCTCCCTCCCCCTTGGATCATCTATTGCATGAATTATACAGGGTGCCCCAAAAAGGTGGTAACAGGCTTTATATATTAGAGATATTTGCCATCGTGAATTGAAAAAAAATGTTCAAAATAAGACTCCGTTAAGAAGAAAATCCTCTCGTTCG
The DNA here is from genome assembly GCA_038373885.1 of Cheiracanthium punctorium. Taxonomy (NCBI): domain Eukaryota; kingdom Metazoa; phylum Arthropoda; class Arachnida; order Araneae; family Cheiracanthiidae; genus Cheiracanthium; species Cheiracanthium punctorium. Next base: position 42,703 of record JAWZYV010014937.1, on the reverse strand, counting down.
TTTACAAAACTTCCCCCTTTTGTATTTGTATACGACCCCTGTCAGGGCCGGTTTTAGGCATTTTACAGGCGCAGGCGAGAACTGATTTTACGCCCCTTCATATGTGAGATGTTTTACGCCCCCCTCCCTTCTTTCAACTTCAACTGCTTCCCTTATCACTCCCCTACCCCATGATCAGAAAAGCACTAAAAGAAATTAAAAAAAAATTTAAGTATGTATTTTTAAAAATTTATATGCTGTTAAAAGTTTGAAAAATATTGAAAGCGTCCTTATTATTTCCTCTCAATATTAAGAATCACGATCTATTTGAAAAAATATTAATTGATATAATTATACAATTAATATAATTTTTGAAATGACTCATAATAATCACAGTAGCTTGACTTTCGTTATCGAAGAAAAAATGAAATCTACTCGTTTGATATTGCTTTACTGAATATTAATTTTCCATTCCATTTAATATTAGGTTATTAATTAGACTATATTTATATGATATTGAGAAGTTTGAATCGTTATGACATTATATACTATTCCACTTGATTTTTCAAAGACATATGCATACATTATTTACAACTTGTTCCCCATTCCCCCTCCCACCCTTTTTTAATATTTCCAAATATAAATTTTTGTGGTAAATAATTCTTAAAAGATGTTATATCATCTATATATGTTGATGTTTTTAATGAATAAAAAATAAATAAATATTCTCTGCAAAAAAATAATTTTAATAAAGTAAATAAAATATAAACTTAAATGAAATCAGTTTTAGCATTATAACAATTTACATTGTTGCGTTTAAACATGTAGTAAATATTTGAAAAATAAATTCAAATGACTCATAATAATGCAAATAAAATCTATTTATTTAATTAAAAAAACTATAAGAATTTAAAGTAAAAATTCATTATAAGAGTTTAAAGTAAAACTTCATGCTATGCTGTAATGGTTATGGAAATGTAATTCAACAATTGTACATGTACACGCTTAGTCTTTGAGCTTACCCATAAGACTAAGAAAACTTTGAAACTTACCCCCTGCATGGTTTTCTCCGAAAACTCGCTTGAATACGTGCTAGAATCCCTTAGAAAGTCCCCACGGTGAGCATCCTTCCTATAGGCCAAGGACCCTAGTACAGTCAATCGGCCTTAATCCACAAACAAACAAACATATCTTGTTGCTAGTTGCAGGAATCATCGTTTGAACATGTGATTCATTTCATCTTTCTTATTAGAATTTTCATTTATTTAAAAATAATTTTCCTAGAGTAGTAATACACTAAGTAGATATTGTTTTGCCATCCTTTCTTATTACAAAAAATATACCTTTATGAAAAATCTTTTGTGAATTTTTGTTTTAAATGTGTTTTAGATTATTAAATAGACAATATTTATGTATCATTGAAATGTTTGAAGCTTTATGAAATTAGATGCTGTTGTACTTGTATGTTTAAGGGAACGTACAATGTGCGTATATTAATCGCAACCTCTTCCTCTCTCTATTTTAAGTGTTTCAAATACAATATTCTACATGTACTCATTCATTTTTAAAAAAGTCATTTATGTCATGTGATAACGCAAATTTGGGTATTTTTTATAAAATAAAAATAAATAACCTCAAAACGTTTAAATAAAGTATGATTGTGAACTTCATAAGTCTTAGCTTTTAAAATACATTTCGATTTGACGACAAAAAAAAACTAATCTTTCAAATAAGTCGTAATAATGCAAGTAAAATCATTTAATCAATTATAATATTAAATAAGAACTGAAAATAAAACTTTTTAATCGATACTTCATTGCTCGTGAAAATTTAATTACACAATTAAAGATTTAAAAACAGTACAGTATTTGAACTTTGAACTTACCAAATGTCTGACTGCTAGCTTCGGGAGTCGCCGATTCACAGTGGTTATCTTCGTTATAATTTTGTTTTAAAAATTTACCCGAGCTTTCCCTCATTTTTTTATCATTTTTTCTTTAACTTTCTTTTGCTTTCTGAAATTAGCTCCGGATGGACGTTTTCTATTCATGTTTAAAGATGAAAATCGTTAGCAAAGTATCCCCTTTGAAACAGAAAAAGTGTTGACTGTAATAATGCGTGAAAATATATTCAAATGATACATTGCAGAAACTCAACTATTTAATCCAACTTTTCAGCCTGTCCAATTGAAAATAATTATTTTTCAAGCTAACCAACCTAGTATCTTGGAAAAATGAAGAATCAGTGTGGTAGTCCACTACATGCAAAAGATATCCAGACGACCGAGCAGGTAACCAAGTGCTGTACTGACATGACAACTGACTGAACCCTGAGAATTGAGAATGCCTAATTGGGTAAACTATGTCCCTCTCAGCACAACTGGACTTCTGTCATTTGTCATTTGTTGATAGTAAACTAATGGAAAGTATCTGTTTCCGATTTCTAGTCTACGCATATGCTGCCCTAACCTCTTTCTCCGCGGGTGGTCTTTCTGCCAAAAAACTTTCTGTCCTTGTCCTGGCAAACTGTTATCTTAAATATTCTTTAGAATAAGCTAAATGCTTAATTTACTATTTCAATTAAATCTTTAAGCCATTTGTGCCTGGATATTTTTGCGACTTTCTTTGATTTTTACTGATAACAGAAATAATAGATAAATTTCTGATGTCGACTTCTTGAACAAGGGATGATTTCTTTTAAAATCATTATGCATAAAAATCGAAATATCGACATCCTACTGGGTCATGTTAAACTATTTTGTAGAGTTGAGGCTCAATACACATGAATAAAGGCTAGGAAAAATAAATAACGTTTTCGACTAATAGCGAAAATGCCGTCCCAAAAAAGGGACGCTAGGCATAAATGGGTTAATGTCATGCCAGAGACATATTCTGTTAATAAAATACTAGTACATGATCTATAGGCAAAAAAGGCAGTTGTCAAAATTACTGGCGATAGATAAGGTGACCACACGTCCCGTTTTTAGGTGGCTTGTCCCGTTGTCCTCAAGCACAGCTTCGGGACTCCGTAATGTCCCGTTTTTAGAAAGAGAGCAACCTGCGGTAACGATTTCAATAAAGGCCGCTAAAAATCTAAAATCATCCAACGGCAGTGTCTGAAAAAAAAAAAAAAAAAAAAAAAAAAAAAACCTAACCTCCCTCCCTCCCTTCTCGAGACGCAAAGAAAACGATGGGGGATGCATTGTTTTTGTGTTTGTTCTTTTTTTTTTTGTCAACTGTGTCAATTTACTTAATTTTTATTTCTTTTTTTAAAGTCATGTTCCTCTATTGCTTATCCCCTCCTCCCCGATCTCTTCTTTATTTTCCCTTTTCACTCTGGTTTTCTAAAAAATTTTTTCCTTCCGAATGACAGCTTCCTTTTTTCCGTGTGACCTTTTGTTTACATTTCTCACTTTCTTACCTTCCTGCGTTGAGTCGGATGGTGTTTTTGAAGTCGAAGAAGGGACTACCCCTTGTACCACCCAAAAAGTACGTCTTGCACTATTTTTTATAGTATATGCGTGCTAAAGCAAAGTTTTTTTGTTTAAATTAACATTAACGCAAGCTTTTTTGCACGTTTTCTTAACAACTAAAAGGTACCAAGACCTCAAATTCAGTCTCCCTACACTATTACCTTAAAAACAGTAGATTTTCCGTTTTGAGGAAGAAAATATATACACTATTGCCAAAAAACTCAATTACGTCCCGTTTTGAAGGAAAAATAAACGGTCACGTTAGCTATAGAACATGCAGAGTTATAAGATTAAGATTCCTCAATTTGGAACCTCATCAGAAGCTGGGGTACTTCTGAATACTGGCACCCCTCGGAAACTGCTAGAGACCGCCGAGAGGACTTTCGGAACTACTGATTTAACGTGCACGTACGGCGCACGAACACGGTGGTCTTTAGTGGTACGCCGGTATCGAACCCACACCTTCTGGTTACGAGTCCAACGCCTTAACCACTGGGATATCACTAGAAAAACTCTATTCAAACATTCTGTGATAAAGCTGATTTTACGCCCCCCTCTTCTGATTGCGCCCCTCGAAAAGGCTATCCCCGCCTCACTCTCGCTGAGACTTTGCTTAAAAAATCGATTGCAGGCGCTGCGAACTCAGGAAACTGAAGCGATACAAAAAACTTAAGCCCGAAGCATCCCACAGCTTTAATTCACAGGGACGCAGAAGTGGCTAAATTAAATATTTTTGTTAAAGGAGGGCGTCAAAATCAAACGCATTTCCCTTTTTACCAAGGCGATATAAACTTCCTGAAATTCATTTTTTACTCATTTCTTGTCAGATGACTTAAACGATTCTTTGTCGCCCTACATGACATTCCGATTGATCAGGGGTGCACTAATGGAGTGGAATCTTTCTCTATAACGTTTAGCACGATCTTCATCGAATCGAATTTCATACCCTGAAGGAATTTTTTTTTTATTTATCATCTGAAAAATGTCTCTCATATCTCCCCGTTAAAATTTTCTACCTGCGCCCCTGAGCTTAGTTCCCAATAAATGAACTCTTGCTGTTCTATGGACACATTTATGTTTTGTCTTCTAACAGACTAGAAAAACTCTATTTAAACATTCTGCGATGAGGCTGATTTTACGCCCCCCTCTTCTGCTTGCGCCCCTAGAAAGGGCTATCCCCGCAACACCCTCGCTGCGACTCTGCTTAAAAAACCGTTCGCACGAGCTTCGAACTCAGGAAACTGAACCATTCTTCAGTTATAATTCACAAGGGCGCAAAAGTGGTGAAATGGAAAATTTTTGTTTAGTAAGGGGCGTCAAAATCAGTCACATTTCCTTTTTGCCAACGTGTAAGATACTTCACTTAAGGCTGAAGTATCCCACAGCTGCAAAACTGCAAAAATTTACTTTTTAATTTATTTTTCAGTTCTTGTCAAATGGCTTAGACGGTTTCTTTGTCTCCCTCACTCTAGAATATATTCTGACGGATCACGACGTACTAAGGGAGTGAAAACTGAAATATACCATGTTTACTCGAGTAATAGTCGCCCATTTTTGTCAATTTTTCATGGTGAAAATGTTGGTGCGACTATTATGCGCGGAAAATCTGCTGCATAATATTCTAAATGTAAAGTTATTTTTTCTGCTACAAAACGGGGGTGTGACTATTATGCGAGGGAGGCTATTACACGAGTAGACGCGGCATCTTCCTTTGAAACTTTTTTTAGCATGATCTTTTGAAACTTTATACTGTTTATTACTGTTATTCCGTTTATTTACGCTCTGAAAAATCTGTTCCTCCTGGAGTGATATATCTGTTTCATTTGGAAACAAGGAGTATAGCCTGGTGTAACCTAGCAGAACCGTCCAAATTTCGCTACCCCCCACTCCTTTTTGCAGCTTTAATGACGACTTCATAATTTTTCAGCCCCGGGAATCAGAGGCGGCATTTCAATGTTTCATTCAGGGGTGCAAGATTTGATGTACTAAAATCCAGAATATGAAATAAATAAAATGTTTTTTTTTTTTTTTTTTTTTTTTTTTTTTTTTTTTTTTTTTTTTTTAATTTGGGGTGCGACTGCACCCCCTATAATCTGCACTTACCTAGAATCATTATACTAATAAAATCCTGTTCTTTCCTCGCCTCTACAGATGTTCTGTATTGAAAAGAGAAACACTAATAAGAAAAAACTATATAAGCCTATGTGATCCTTCTGATTTTACGCCCCCTTTTCTGTTTGCGCCCTATTACTGTTAAGACCCTGTTTGGAAAACCGATTCTAGAAGCTGAAAAAACTTAGGAAATATCCCAGAACTTTAATTCACCGGGGCGCAGAAGTAGCTAAAAATAATATTTTTGTAAAGAGGGGCGTCAAAATCACGTGCATTTTCTTTTTCCGCTAACTTGATTTAAAAAAAAACAACTAGATTTTATGTCTTTGTTCAAAATTTATTATAGCTTGTCCTTTTTGGCGTATGTTTTTTTGCGGCATTTCTTTTGAAGTATATCAGAAAGGAAGGCAACTTGAGAAATCATTTCTTTAAACGTCCGGATAAGATCTGCAGTAAGGTGGCAGTGAGAGCTCAAAATAATTATAGGAGGTAATGAAAAAAGAAGCGATCAAAGAACGCTTCCTGACAATACACAGCGACAACTTTAGAAATGTTTAAAAGTACTTTGTGGCAATAATACTGTTTAAAAGCTTGATAATATTATGAGAGCAGTCAGTGCGCCCATCTGAATAACCAAACCCCCCCCCCCCAAAAAAAAGGAAAATGTTTGGAAACACGAATGAAAGTGAAATTTGGCGCCCCTCGATTGAAACTCAAGCGTAGGCGACCGCCTACGTCTCAAACCGGCCCTGACCCCTGTACGAAAACATTCCCAGTTAATAAAATGTGCCCAATATACTCATCAGGTGATGTACCAAATTTGAGCCTTTCATCATACAATGTCGTAGAGGTATCTTTAAAGAAAGATCATCGGGGACTATACATGATTTTAAATGTAAGAATTTATTGCTGGAGTGGAAAAATAAAAAATTTCTTTTGTAATTTTTGTACGAATCCTAAAATGCGATCATTCGACGTGACTTTTTTTAACTTTGAGAGCCGCATGTTAAAGTAGAAAAGTCAGCGTTATATTTATCTTCCTATCTGACACTTTTCAAGGTATATTTCTCAAATTTTGTATGTCACCCATGAGTGTATGGGGGCACATCTGACTAACTGTGAATTGTTTTGCAGAGGGGTCGTATACAAATTTTAAAAATGCAACTTTTTGTAACTGAACGAGTGGAATTTAGCTTTCTTAACGGAGTCTTATTCCCGACCTTATTTTGAACATTTTTTCAATTTACACTACCCACTTATAGATTATTTAAGAATTAAAGCCCGTTACCCCCTTTTTGGGACACCCTGTAGATTGCACCAATTCAGTCCATGCAAAAGTTGATTGATAGGAATTACATTGCGGTAATAGTTAGGTGGCTGAATAGAGTTGTAAAATTTGGTCATAGTTGTGAGCACGAATTTGTGTGAACATTCTGTAATATTAAAAAACACATAGTAAGTAATTTTGTTTAAGGTTTTTATGCGTGGCTGAATATTTAAATTGTTGTGTCCCTGAAGAATCATGTAATAACTTTAACAAAGTTTAAATATCATGTTGCTTGTAAATAATTTAAGCTAATCGCTTGCACGGAGTAGCAAACTTTCTCCGAGGGCAGGGGTAGTTCCAGGCTAAAATTTTGGAGGGGCCATTGGATATTGGACTTGTTAGATAGGTAAATAAGCTTTGAAAATGCATAGATTGTGTGAAATTGTGAAATATAAGAATATAAAGTTCTAAAACAAAAGGGGGGATCTGAAACTTAAATGGTCTGGTATTTAAAGACATGATGTGGAGTCAGCTTGACGTTGGGTCTATTTCCCCACTTTTACAATATTTTAATTTTAAATCAATATTTTTATGTAATATGGTTTTTTTTTAATTATTGCTGAAATAAGTAATAATTTAAAGAAAATAGATAATAGCTTCTTTTGCGGTGTGTTGCGTAATCTCTTTTCTGATGGGTTTGCTTATCAATTCAATTATGAAGAATTAGTTTCTTATGCAATTATAATTCTAAAACAGGAAACATTATTTTTGGAAATAATATATTATTTTATTTGCAAATTTCCTTATTCCTACTTTTTCATTTTCAAACTATTAAATAAATGCTGTTAATTAAATGCATACATGGATGCACACAAATTAATATAATTTAACACTTTTTAATACACATAATTGTACTTATGATATTATTTTTTATATAATTGTATCTATAATGATATTATTAAATATGGAGTAAAATGCAACTGGAGATCTGTTAAAAATATAAACTTGATCTATTAAAAAATGTATATACGGAATGTGAATGGTAATTTGTTCTTGTCTACTTTTAATTTAGGAGATACTATGTGAATAATTATGTTTAATATGATGAAAATTTTCATTTGAATACCACAACTAAAAATTTTGATTAAATTCTTTATTCTTTAAAATTATTGAGTTCTATGCAAATACTTTTAATTATAACTAATCGGAAAGTAAACTTCTTTTATTAATTTTTGTGGTTCTGGAAATAAAGCTACATAAATGAGTATAAATGAAAATATATACATCTGGGGGGGAGGGGGGGAAGCTCTTAAAACCTTTTCTGCCATGGCATTTAATTAAAAAAAAAAGTCTTTTGAAAGTCTTTTTGTCTCTTGGATCTCATTAATAGAAAAGACTACATCTGAGTTTCGCATGACAAAATTTCAAGAAGGAGAAGACGAAGGATTTTTACCAGAGATGGGTCATTCCTCCACCCCCCATTCATTTGTAATATTGAACCCATGTTTAACCTTTTCATTGCCATCATTGAAAAAATGTTACAGACTCACCTTCTATCTTTGACGCATGTTTGGAAGCTATATCGGTACAGAAGTATTCTTCATTGAGCCTTTTCAATGATGAGAGTGAACAGGTTAAACTCTTTAGCAACTCGAGAAATTTTTAGGTTTACTTGTAGTCAAGAGAAGGGTGTACCCGCAACTGCATCAAAGTCATTTCAAGTTAATGTTTGGGAACATGTTCTTTTTGAAAAAATTACGAAAAGAGTGTCTGTTGAATTGGGATAAGATGACACTGGACAGTTTTTATGCAAGAAGAAAAAAAAACACAGCATATTGGTATACACACTCAGGGATTATTAACAAAACTGGTGTTACGATATAATTACAATAAACAGGGGTCGATGCAAACGAAAACTGGGTCTGTTTTGCCTTACAATTTAATCTGTTCTAACAATGGCCTTTTACCTTACAATTTAATCTGCTTTATCAATGATTTTAACAAAAAAGTAACTTTTATTAAAAATTGGTATGAAAATTCACAAAAATCAGTGTTGAATTTCGCAAAATTAGTATTGAAATTCACAAAAATGGGAGCCTAGAAAAAATTCCTGGACTGACCACCGATAAAATACTTTGCATTAAACTCACAGATAAAGAAAAAAAGCGTAATAAACTTTTCAGATGGTAAAAAGGGTTCACTATTCTTTAGCTTCAAAAGTGCCAATGGATAAAGAGAGGCTCTGATTTGCTGTTGGTTTTCGTTTGCGCTGCAGCTAAAAAAGGGTGGACTCTTTGTGCCACTCAAAATGCTCATACTGCACTTTATCTGTGTGTTTCATAAAAGTATTTTTTTGTAATTGCAGTCCGGGTTTTATCACTGGTATTTGTAATGTATGGTCAATATAAGAAGTGTTGACTGTGCCAGTATTATACTCTTACAATAGTAAATTGTAATAGTATTATAATACTGAAGTATTATTTAGTATTAAAACAATATTCTTATATTGAACTCAAAAGAAAAAAAAAATCCCTTATTACAGTGTGTCTATTGTTTTCCAGTAGTAGCAGTAACATTCAAAGAAAATTACAAAATTAACATTATATAATTATTACCATAGTGTCTTATGAACATACAAAAGCACAAATAATGTAGTCTTCATATATTGTTAATTTTGCTGTGCACTTTTATGTTTAAGATTTTTTTTTCTTAAAGTTTCATAAAAGGTACCATTTTCAAATTTATATCAATTTGTAGTGCAGCTTGTAAAGACTTCCTGAATTTTTTTCGAATCCTTGGTGCAATTACTTTATTTTAATCTGTGTACCAAGTGAGACAGATTTTGTTTTTTAGACATTAGACGTATACCCTTAAGATTATTTTCTCATATCTTACCCGCTAGTCTACAAATTCATATATTAAAAATGCAAACATATATTTAGTTAAATTTAACCAATGACAATTAATTTTATTATAAAACTCCTGTGTGTATAATACAGAATAAATAATGCCTAATTACATTTCTCATTATATATACAAAATTAACTAGCATAATATTATGAAACATCTCATTACTTTTTTGAGATATGTGTAGAAGAATAGATCAGATAGATATTTAAAAACAATAAAGTACAAAACTAATGGATGTATATATTTAATACTTACCTATTATATATATATATTTATCAGCTTATTTTTTAAAGTTTTTTTTTTATTTATTTAAAGAAAAACAAAACAATGTATGTAACTTATTTATTGCATCCTATTATTACAGAGCAGTTACTTTTAGTTTTAAAACATTCAAAAAATACTTGATACTTACAAATTTATTTAAATCAACCGAATTTTTAAAAAAATGTAGTACATGTAAGTAGAAAAATACCAGTATATTTGTTTATATTCATTATTGAAAATGTTTATTTCAAAGACCATGTATTTTTATTGTTTTCTTATTGTCAATCGTTACTTTAGGAAAACTTTTTATTTTAAGGGCATTTTAAAAGCTGAACTTTTAAAACAGAAAAATGAACAACTGTCTCTCGATCTCGCTGAGCATGCGCAGACGCAGTGAGCCCGACCACCTGCTGTGCCGGAACGAGGGAAAATTCAACTGAATGGTCATTTTCCGCATTTTCCAAGTGACATCACCTGGGCACGTGCGCGATCTTATGGTAATGATTAGGTTTCAGCTTGTTTGGACCTTAGGGATTATTCAACACTTTCTTCTAGAAATGTGGCTGTTGCAAAAGAAGCTAGAATGTTAGTCATTAACAAATAATAGCTTTTTAGAAATTAATTTTATCTTCATTGTGAGATTTCATTTAAAATGCTAAGAATAATTAAATACTAAAAATAACTTAAAAGATTGTACTTTTAAAAGGTGTGGGAGGTTTTTAATGGATATTTGTACTATTTCAAACTCAGAAAACTCAAAATCAACTCAATGATACAGTGTTTGCAATAACGTAATAATTTTAGAACGCTAATATTCTTTTTATTAACAAAGTTGAAACGAAATGCTTTATCATCGTCTTCTAAACCATCTATTTAAATATTAAAAAGGCAATAACTCATTCCGAGCGGTTAATGAAGAGAAACAGTAGTTATAAAATGTGCTCAATGCATTTATATAAGAGCTGGCGGATGTAAATACCGCCAGCAGACGAAGTTTAGCCTCGAACTCAGAAACCATGCAAATGTCCATTGGGGAAAAGAGAGGAAAAGTCAAAGGGAAAAATTCAAAAATACTTTGGCAACACTGCTTCGAAACATCATGAATGAATCCAATTGTCTTGTTTACGCCACATCGTCTGTTTGGTCTGTTTTCTTCTTCTGATTGAGTGTCTTCTCAGACAAATTGAAGTATGAATTGATTAGTTGGAATGAGAATCTGTAATCAAATAACATTCATGTTATGCTTCATAATATTGTTTCGAAAAATGTAATGCAAAAGAGGACTTTTGTTGTGATTTTTACTCTGATAACTATATTTTGCAGAATTGCATAGTAAGTTAAAGCTCTTCTATCTATAATATTATCAATTATCTCCTATAATGTGATTGACTGTACTAATCTGTACAGTCTACAGACTGTACTACAAGTTTACTTGTTTATGTCGTCATAGCCAAAGCATCTGTAAACAGCAGAATCTTTTGTCTAGACAATGGCGGATCTAAATTTGATTAAAGAAGAGAAGGAAATCAAGTCTATCGTAAATATCATAGTATGAGTACCGTTTTCAAAACCTGGCATCATTTGGTGCGATTTTGGATATGGCGCCCTACGGTAGTTTACCGATTCCCCAGTAGATTTTCCGCCTTCTCATGTTGGTGAAAATGTGCCTTAGCCTATTGTTTGCCGATTTAAAATTGAACAGCTTTAGTACTGGTCCTTTTGGCGATTTTTTTTTTTTAATGTAAAGTATTATTTTTAAACAGACTTCAAGCTTACAGCTGCACGTATATATAAAATAGTGGTTTAATTAATTTTTACGTGAGGGGGGGTTCTTCCCCCTCAAACTCCCCTTTTCTCTTTTTTGGAAAATTAATCAGTAAAATCATACAATTCAGTGCGCACACCATGTAAACACGACGACAGTCGCTGGAGCTTAGCAACCACCAAGCTCCAACGACTGTCGCCAACCATTTTGCACGATCAGCAAAGTCAAAGTATTTTAACACATTAAAATTGCACATCTATTCCACTAACAAAAAGCATTAAAACAAAATATAAGGGTTTCGGACCCGCCCACAAACCCAAAAAAACCTAATAAAACCCACTCAGAAATGGTTTTTTTTTGGGTTTTATTAAAAATTATCAAAATTTTTCCTTTCTTTCATTTAAATCATTTGTTATTTGACATTAAATACATATAATATTACCTACATAACTTAATGCATTATATTAGGTAAATTATAAATATGCCAGTTTAATTTTTTATAATTATTTTTCCAATTTCAACATAAAGAATAATAACCTTTTTAAAAAATAATACCTTGAGCCAATTCTATCTGCAATATTTGTTTTAAAATGAATAGGTGTAGAATGCAGGCAGGGATAACTTAGTATCTCTTTAATACAGCGGTTCTCAACCATTTTAAAGTTGTGCCCCCCAACAAAGACTAACTTACGGTGGTGCCCCCCCCCCCTTCACATTTTCAGCATACATTCATTTTTTTAATCTTTAACAATAAACAGTTAATCGAATTTTCTACAAAATAATGTTATCAGTAAAGATTGAATGAACATTTTAAGCAAAAATGGATATATTTTTGAGTAAACATGAGAATAAATAAGATGATTTTTTAAAAACATGCATCACCTTGCTCTTTGGTTTTCTCACGCCCCCCTGCAAACACTCTGCGCCCCCCTTGGAGGTCGCGCCCTACAGGTTGAGAAACGCTGCTTTAATAAGTAAGTTATTAAATATGAATAAAATATGTAATTATCAGTATAGTGACAAGGGAAAAAAATCCTTTCCCAGATAGGGGAATAATGGGACATGTCTCTCTCTTACAGCTTACAAGCCTGCATCTCAAGAATGAATTCAGGTTCAGGAAACCATCCTGTATTCTATTAGTTGCTGCATTACTTTAGTATTGAGAAATATAAAACTGATTCATTATACATTGTTTATGTGGGATTTAATGTCAGACATATTAATTCTAGATTTTTTAAAGTAAAAAGGAATATACATTCAAAGCAAAAATGAATAACTATAAAGAAAATTATTAAATAAATAATAGTTCTGCAGTAAGTTGGCTTGCAAAGGGTTTACTGATATTCTAACTAGGAAGTATAACTATGACTTAAAAAACATAAAGGTAAAAAAAAAATTAAAAAGTTCATAAATTTAAAAAGTAATAGAAAACAGCCAATCATAAACAACATATTTTTGTAAGTGAACAATAATATACTTTTAATCTATGGTCATAAAAAAAATTAGGAACCCTTTATAAACGTCAGCAGAAAAAGATAGTACTACATTAAAGTTGAAGTTATTTTTATATTTTAATTAATTAAATAATTATTATTTTGTAAATGAAAGTTTTCTTTTACACTAAAATTATTCTGTTTTGAAATAAAACAATAAAATTTACATGCAAAAAGTGTTATACTATAAAAAAAAATCTTAATAAACCCCCAAAAAACCTAATAAAACCCACCCGGGTTGGGTTTAAAAAAAAAAAAAACTGGTTTTTTAAAACAGTGAAAATACAACGTCAATATTTAACCAAAAGAACATCTGCAAATTCAGTAACAGGCAATTTAAAATGAGCAAACAGTGGACTGTTTTTAACTAAAATACTACAGTGGATTAAGCAACCTAGTTGTACAGCTACATAAACTAGGTAACCAGTGGACCGTTTTTAACTAAAAAAACTCCACTGGATTAAGCAACCTAGTTGTAGTACAGTTATGTAAACTAGGCAACCAGTAGACCGTTTTTAACTAAAAAATCAACAGTGGATTAAGCAACCTAGTTGTACAGCTAATGTAAACTGGGCAAACACTGGCCCGTTTTCAACTTAAAAAAAACATCAGTGGATTAAACAACCTAGTTGTACAGCTAATGTAAACTGGCAAACACTGGCCCGTTTTCAACTTAAAAAAACATCAGTGGATTAAACAACCTAGTTGTACACCTCATACATCTAATATTGCATCTAATATAGTTTTTCTACTAATATACGATACAGTGTAAAACAATAAAATGTAACATATCTTCATGGTTTCTGTAAAATACAAAAGAAAAAAAAACTGAAGGCTAATCATGCTCCATGCACAGATTTATCAGATAAGAACAGTAATAAAGAACATGTACAAAATAAAATTAAATCTTTATCTCAAATACCAAAAAAAAAAAAAAAAAAAAAAAAAAAGCCTTAGCATGTTTAAAACATGTAATTAAAGAAAATAGGAACAAGGAGAAAAAGCCATCTAAAGAGTTTGTTTGTCAATGAAATTGCGCTGAGTATATGAAAAAAAGTTGCAGTATCTCTTGATATTATTGACATATGATTAAAAATAAGGTGTCAAAATTTTTATAATTTAGCAAGCAGAAAGAAAATTGATTCTTTGACCTTTGGTGTAAACTGTTCCAGTGCAAAAAGTATATTAAAATCGTATGAATTACAAATTTTATTTTAAGCAGCAAGTTTTGTAACTGGCTGATTAAAATAAATAACATTCTGTTACAGAAAGTATTTAAACAATTTCATAAGGAAAATAACTTCCGGAATTATTTATTTATTTTTTTTTTTTTTTAAGTTTTTGAGAGCAAAATAAGCTTAAATTGATAATAGTTTATTCTAAGAATAACCTAACTGTTAGACTAATTATTTGTTTTGTGAAGACTTACTTTTCCAGAATTACTTTACCTTTGCTTTAATTTTTTTTTTCTTCATTTAGTAAAATGTTGAAAAATTTCAAAATTTCAGAAGATGTATATGATTTGTAAATTTAGAATATCAAATCTTATCAATTGTCTGAATTACCTAATTCTGAAATTACTCCACTTTTTTTATAAGCAAAAGAGTGGCGTAATAAGATGGGAGAGGGGGGGGGTGGCGGTCCGCGAAGGCGGCAAGATAAAAACAAAGATAAGCAACTGGAGAATACTGACACTTAAGGCGAGCGCAGACTCGCGTGCGATTGCCGTGCGCTGCACGATATGTGGGGAGTTTTTTAAAGGTCAATTTGGACGTGCACACTTTGTAAAAGGGGGGAAACAGTGCAGGGTCGAAAAATTTATAAGCTTTTAATAAAAAGTCGGGATTCGCCAACAAAGTATAACCCGTGAAACCACAAAACCACGCCAAACATACAATGGGGACACTTTTCTCTGCAATCCGTCTTGGAGATACGGAAAAATACATTTGAGTACCCATTCTAGCGTACGGAAAGTACTGAAGTCTGCTCTGGCCTTTAGTAGAATGTGGCAGAAAACTAAAGGACTGCACCGACGCAAATAACCCCAGCTACACCTACGCTTAATTTTGGCAAAACATAATACATTTCAAGAGCTGTGTTCGCAAAATGTCTCAAATCGCTCAATTTTCAGATCAATTTCTGGAAGTCCCACTTAATTTCAGAAGCGCAAAACTACGTTTTGCTAAGACACTTTTTATTTCATTCGTAGTTATTTATGGTTAGTAAATATCTGTATAAAGTCAGTATGATTAGAATAGCACGTAAATAGCACTTAGGGAAACATAAACACATCCAATATCAATTTAAAATTCACATTAAGAACCTTTAACATTGTAAAGATTTGTTAAAAAAGAGCACTTACCTTTATTTTTTTTTAAATAACTGCTCAGAAATGTCCCTAACACCCACCGGCTTATAATGTAACACCAGCATGCTTTCTTTTATTTATTTTTATATTGACACTGCATTTCTAACAAACACACACACCAGCTGATAACGTAAAGCCAACACGCTTTCTTTTATTTAGCTTTATATTCACATCCTATTTCTAACAAACACACACACACTTTCTTTTCATACAAAAACGTAACACATTTCATTCCCTTCCATCCATAACATGAAACAATTTCAAATTCCCAACGATGTACAGACTTTTTTATGATTGCCAGCCTAAACAACCGTCGGCAGGATACTTCACTCCTGCTGAGCATCGCCTACGATGGCGCCAGAACCAATGCCAAATCAAACATGTAAACAAACATCAAAATGTAAACAGCACCGCATACGGAATATAGTCCAATTAATCTAATAATGCAAACAAATACTATTCTTGAGACAAAATAAGATAAATGAAAAAGACATTAAAAAATTAAAATATATTTTTGCATTCTGACCAAAAAAAGATATGTAAACACAAGTAAGGAGCCAGTTTAAATCATAACAAATTAAGGTACTTATGTATTATCCCGGCAGTCCGCCAAGACGAGCAATTTTTTTGCCAAGAGAAATGCCGGGCATATGAAATTATTAATGGTTTTGAATACGATTGGCAACAGTTTGGCTACTCATTTGACGGGAAAATAGTTTGGCGGGAATGACTGCCAGGATAATACGTAAGTACCCAAATTAAACAAACAATGTTTATCTCATACCTTGATTAAAGTCGCTAAAATTATTTGCAATATTCAAGTAATAATATCAAAATATATCAAATGGACTGTATACAGAAGCTGCTGCTGTTTATGTTTTGGTTTGGGGATGATTCTGGTGCAATCCTCTGGCAATGGACGGCGGCAATCAATAATGTATGATGGGTTTCTAACAGAATAATGAAGAAGTAATGTATAACATAATGAATGTTATACATTACTTCTTCATTATTCTGTTAGAAACCCGTCATACATTATTCTGTTAGAAAACAGAAAATGTAAATTTTTTTAAATTGTTAGTAAGATGGTTAACTTTGCTTATTATTAAGATTTTAGTCAGTTTAGATTGATAAAGAGGCTACTATTTTTACATAAATGCTACTATTTTGTTATCTGAAGGTTACTATTGCGCTACTACTTTGTGCCCTGAAGGCTATTAAAGCAACTATTTCTGTGGCTGTGTCATGGTGGGCACCCTGTAGTGAAAGATGGCGACCATAAAACAACCACAGGTAAACTTTTCTAAACCAGCCTTTTCTATTTATCCTAGAAATCTACATTTAAAATTGACTTTGATAACATTAAAAAGCTCACTCCTTTGTGAATCCTTGGAAATATTAACAACAGATGGCGCCATCAGTGACATGATGCACACATCCTTTGCTGACACATGAAGCGACCTCATTAAGATCAAAAGAGGCAGAGGGCAGAACACAAGTAGTTGGATTACGTGAGTAGTCTTTATTCATTAAAAGACTTAGTAATTTTCCAAGAATGACAGCTGTCATCAGCTTTAAGCTTTCCTCTAGCCATGAGCTGTATTATACTAGAATGTCTTTATATGTTTAATATTTTGGTATTAGCACAACACATGAAAAGAATTAACAAATGAACACTCAACACCTGTCTGATTGTTGTTCCCAGGAAGAGAGCTTGCACGTTGGAGGTGGAAAAAACTATAAGAACAAACAAATGCAGGTGTCTGTTGCAAATGTTGGCCTTAGCATACATATGCACACACACATTTGCAGATTTCCAGAACAAATTATCAATTTCGCTTTTTGTAAAAGTGCTACTAGTAACTATTAATCTTTTGCATCAATGATCGTTTTCTCTCCCCCATGCTGAAATCACTCTTCCGAGTTTTGTAGCCTCTGTCAAGAACATATGTTTGAATATCTCTTGTTTCTGTTTTACTCTCAATTTATAAAAATTTTGAAAAAAAGCCTTTGAGAAAAAGGAAAGTGCAAAAAATAAATCCCGGTGACTGGCACATGAATTTGCAGTCAACACATAGCCAGTGGCAACCATTAATATTGATTTTACTCCCATCTCCCCAGTCTCAAATTTTTATCTTCTGACACTTATGTTTCTTATTTGTCTCTTTCAGGTGCTGCGAGTTTCATTGACATTTCCTTCAAACCAACAAATTAATCAAATTACTTGCACAGCTTTACAGTTTTCTGAAGAAGAAAAAAATGCTTTAAGAAGCAGATAACTTTTAGAAACAGCATATAAATCTGAACATTTACTGATTTACCATAATTTTTGTCATGGGGAATGCATGACATGAACAACTCTTAGATGACTGATCTCAGTAAGCATTGAGAAAAGCTTGTAGTTTTCTACAAAAGTAAAAATGGAAAATGAACTATAAAAACATATTGGGAATAAAAAGAAAGTTTAAAAAAATGTTCACTGTACATGATAACTCAGAGAACAAAACCTTAATAAAACACATACATACAGGAGAGAAATCTCATGTATGTGATGTGTGTCAGAAAGCATTTTCACAGCATGATAACTTCAAAGTTCATGTCTGTATTCACACAGAAGAAAAACCTCCTGTGTGTACCGTGTGTCAGAAAGCATTTTCAAAGCTTGCTGACTTAAAAAATCACCTCTGCATTCAAACATTAAGAAAACCTCATGTGTGTGATGTGTGTCAGAAAGCATTTTTAAGGCATGGAGATTTCAAACGTCACCTACTCACTCACACAGGAGAAAAACCATATGTGTGTGATGTGTGCCATAAAGCATTTTCACGGCATCACGACTTGAAAGTTCATCTCTGCACTCACACAGGAGAGAAGCCTCATGTGTGTTATGTGTGCCATAAAGCATTTTCGAGGATTCAATCCTTGAAAAATCACACTCGAATTCATACTGGAGAGAAACCTCATGTGTGTAATGTGTGTCAGAAAGCATTTTCACGTCATGAACACTTAAAAAATCATCTTCGCACTCACACAGGAGAAAAACCTTATGTGTGTGATGTCTGCCATAAAGCATTTTCAGAGAATGGAACCTTGAAAAAACACATTCGAATTCACACAGGAGAGAAACGTTATGTATGTCATATGTGTCAGAAAGCATTTACACAACATGTCAACTTAAAAGATCACCTCCGTACTCACACAGGTGAAAAACCTTATGTATGTGATGTGTGTTATAGGGCATTTTCACATGCTGCAAGACTAAAAATACATCTACGTTTTCATAATGGAGAAAGACCATATTTATGTGATCTGTGCCAGAAAACATTTACACAGCATGACCATTTGAAAGTTCATCTCCGTACTCATACTGGCGAGAAACCACATGTCTGTGATGTGTGCCATAAAGCATTTTCACTAAGCCAGTCCCTGAAAAAACACATGTACATTCACACAGGAGAGAAACCTCATGTGTGTGATGTGTGTCAGAAAGCATTTTCATATCCTGGTTCCTTAAATGTTCATCGACGCACTCACACAGGAGAGAAACCTCATGTATGTAAATTGTGTGAGAAAGCATTTTCACAGCTTTCCCACTTGAAAGATCACCTCCACACTCACACTGGAGAGAAACCTCATGTCTGTGATGTGTGCCATAAAGCATTTTCAATGATTGAATACTTGAGACAACACATGCCCATTCACACTGGGGAGAAACCTCATGTGTGTAATGTGTGTCAGAAAGCATTTTCAGTTCCTAGTCGCTTAAGAGTTCATCTGCTCACTCATACAGGAGAGAAACCTCATGTATGTGATGTGTGTCAGAAAGCTTTCTTACGGCTCGCCCACTTGAAAGATCATCTACATACTCACACAGGAGAAAAACCTTATGTGTGTGATGTGTGCCATAAAGCATTCTTTGCAATCGGATCCTTGAGAAAACATATTCGTATTCACACGGGAGAGGAACCTAATGTGCATGATGTGTGCTAAACACATTTTTATTGCATGGAAATTTAAAAAGACACCTCCACACTCATGTAGGAGAGAAATCTCGTGCATGAACTCTGCCAGAAAACATTTTCATGTAGTAAAAACTTGAAAAGTCACCTCTTCACTCACACAGAAGAGAAATATCATGTATGAAATTGTGTCAGAAAACATTTAATGGTCTGACCACTTAAAAATTTTATCTCTTCACTCAGTCAGGAGAGAAACCTCATGTGTATGGTATATGCCACAAAACATTTTCGAAGTGTGTTTAAAGTTACCTCTGTACTCACAGTACAGGAACCTCATGTGCATGATCAAACAAAACAAGATAGAAAAAGAAATAAGAACGCTATCTGCAGAAAAAGATTGGGAATATGAAGGCCAAGCAAGGAGGAAAAGCTCATGCATGTCGTGTATGACAGAAAGCATTTTCACAGCATCAGATCATGAAAAATCATTTCCATACTTACACAAAAAAAAGCCTATTTTTGTGATCTGTTTCAGAGAAAGGTTCGTTGATGACATATGACACACGAGGTGTGTCTGAAAAGTTCGGTGAATGGTATTAGAAAAGAAACAAAACAGAAGATACAAATAAATTACCTTTATTGGCCTTCAAAGAAAACGCCATTGTACACAACACACTTTTGACAATGTTCATAAAGCTTCTGAAAACTATCGGAAAATGCCTCTTTCGGAATCGATCGCATAACAGATGTCACTTGTCCTTGGATGCCTGACACATCTGCAAATCATGGCCCTCTTAGGACATCCTTCATGCAGGGAAACAGAAAGAGGTCCACAGGTGCCAAATCAGGGTAGTATGATGGATGATTGAGAAAAGTTACGCCATGCTGAGCCAAGAATTGGCACATGCAAATTTGCAGAGTGAGCAGGCACGTTATCGTGCAGCAGGACCCACTGCCCAGTCCTGCTCAACTGTGGCCCATACACTTGCACCAACATTCCATGTGTCTCCATAGTTTTTCCCAATTTGTAACAGAACTTGATATTCACTTGTTGCTCCCTTGCAGGGTGGCACTACATCTCACACCGACTACGCTCGACTGCCTGTAGTGGGTTTTCCCATGACAGCCACGAGGCTTCCTGCTAGGTGGTGCTCCTTCACATGTTTCTTTATCGTCATGTGCAAGCGTGTGTGCTTAGCACATTTTGCCGTTGAGATATCGGAACATTCACCGGACTTTTTAGACACGCCTCGTATTCATTTTCACAAAGGAGAGAAAAGCTTGTGTGTGACGTATGTCGAAAAGCATTTTCACAGCATGACCACGTAAATGATCACCTCTGCACTCATAGAGAAATTTTGTGTGTGACCTATGTCAGAGAACAATTTCATGTACTAAAACCTTTAAAAATACCATTCCACAGTCACACAGTCTGTATCTAGCTTTATATCTTAACATTAAAAAATTTTTATGTATGAAAGTTTCATACTAAGGAGAGTGTTTGCTAAGCTGTTTCTAAAATATTATAAAGCATCACTCAGTCTCATTTACAAGTGTTTTCCTGGATACCTGACTAAAATCAATTGGTTTTGCATACTTAGATTAAGATAGACTAATGTATTCTTTATTTAAAATAAAAAATCTGGAATGACTCCACTTGACTTTCCGAACATTTACGATTAAGATCATTACCAAGCATTTCAATAAATTTTAATCAATGAATAATTCAAACATGCATACCAAATTGAAGCTCAATTGAATGCGCCATTTAAACGCAAGCGCACTTTCAAGAATTTCTTTCTCCCCATACGCCATAATGTAAAAGAAATCTTTGTCGTAGCCCTGTAGAAAAACTAGAAGTCCTATACACATCAAAATCAATACTGGTCTTACGATGGTGGTTTATAACATATATACCCAATTTGAGCTCAATCGAATGCCCCATTTAAACGCTAGCGCACTTTCAAGAATTTCCTCCCATAGGCCATATTGTAAAAGAAATCTTTGTCGTAGCCCTGTAGAAAAACTATAAGTCTTATACACTTCAAAATCAATACCGGTCTTACGGTGGTGGTTTATAACAAATATACCCCCAATTTGGGCTCAATCAAATGTACTGTTTAAACACTAGCGCACTTTCACGAATTTCCCCCAATAGGCCATAATGTAAAAGAAATCTTTGTCGTAGCCCTGTAGAAAAACTATAAGTCCTATACACACCCAAATCAATACCGGTCTTGCGACGGTAGTTTATGACATATATACCCAATTTGAGCTCAATCAAATGCCCCGTTTAGGAGCTATTGTGAGTGTTCACTCACACACACATACATACATACATACATCTCGTAAAAATAGCATAAATGAACTCAGAAGACCTCAAAACGTGTCAATATGCCAAAATCTCAAAGTCGAATTTTTTCATGATTACAATACTTTCCTTACATGGTGCATGTTCGGAAAGTAATAAACTTGTTCTTAAATGATAGTAAGTTACCTAACACTTTCCCATTGATTTCATTAAATTTGTTGTTGGTTCACTAAGCAAAGATTCTATTTTACTTCCAATTTATAAACAAGGTTATTTCTTGTAAAGAAAACATTAGTATATCTTGAATTTAAGCATGCAAACCAATTGATTCCAGTCACGTATCCATACTCGCAAGTGATGCTTTATTATATTTGAGAAATAGCTGAGGAAACCCACTCTTCTCAAACTAGGTTTTTTTTAAATTTCATTTTTCATTTCATCCTATTTATTGTTGGTTCACTAAGCAAAGATTCTGTTTTACTTCCCATTTATAAACAAGGTTATTTCTTGTAAAGAAAACATTAGTATATCTTAATCTAAGCATGCAAACCAATTGATTCCAGTCAGGTATCCATACTCGCAAGTGATGCTTTATTATATTTGAGAAATAGCTGAGGAAGCCCACTCTTCTCAAACTAGGTTTTTTTTTTAAATTTCAGTTTTCATTTCATCCTATTTTGTAAGCCAAAAAAGTACACTCACAAATGTTGCTGGTTTTAAATGTAACTACACTGTTCATGGAGTAACTAGACATTAAGGAAAAAAACTTTTTTCAAACCAAAGTATTATCCAGAAGAACATTTTTAAACATAAAACGAACTTATATAATTCAGTAATATTAGCAATCCAAGAAAGATAATTACTATATATCTCAGCGTGTAACACCCACTTCAAAAAATTACTTCATTTTTTCTTGTTTGTGTTATACAACAAATACAAAATGCAAAATATACTGTGTTGGCCCGAATATAACGTGACTCCATAATTTTTCATCAAAATAATTAGAAAACTCTTATATTTAGGTTCTGAATTCAGCACGAGTCAGCTTTTTACTGGGAAATGATCAGTCAAAAAATACAGTGTTATATTCAGGCCGATATGGTAAAATATATTGCTTGACATAACCTAAAATAACTGATGCTTCTTATACGCTGGGATATATGGTATGTATTTCATTTCCATGGACTTTTGAACAAAAATCTCTCTAGTTACAGTTGTTACATCAGTCTGTCTAAATGTATTAAAGTCCTCAATTAAAAAATGATATTCATTAAAAAGCGATGCTGGATTTAAAGGTGTGGAGGCCCTTTGGCAATAAAGGAGTAGTGGTACCTAATTATTTCTAAACTAGTTAATAATTTTTCAACAACCAGTATGATAAAGTGGGTTCGCTGTTAACTCATAGCCTAAAGGTTCAGGGGTCAATTCCCATGGAGGTAGATTTTATTTACGGATCATTCCGCAGTATTCATGTGCTACATACGGGACATTTCAAAGAAAAATTTTAACATGCTTGTACATTTTTCAATATCAAAATTAGGGATGTAGCGGATATCCAGTAAATATCCGGCCTATCCTTCAATATTCAACATACCGTCGGATATCCGAATCATATCTGCCGGAAATCTGGCTATGTACTACTAATGTTCTATCTATAATATTCATATGAAAGGATGGAAAATTATATTTGAACATTCTTGATAAAGTGATACATAAAACAGAGGGATATATTTTTTAACTGAAAAACAGCAAATTTAACACAGGAAATGGATCATTTAAAATAAACAAACAATTTCAACATTTGTTCAGTAGTTTTTGAGCACATTTATAACTAGTTAGGCTCATATTTAGAGTTGATTTCATGCTGCAAAGTTTCGCTTAGCGGACACTTTCTGAACTTGAAAAAAAAAAAAAAAAAAAAAAAAAACTTCACAGCAGCACATCTCATAGTGTCCATGTGCAAATTTGGAGGCGATCTCATCCTTTTCAGCTGTAGACTGCTGTTTATAGGGGAAGCTAATTATAAACACTCTGCAGTATCATATGAAAAATGTGTGCATTATACGATTTCTCTCATGGCAACCCCAGAAATAATGTAATTTTACACTCTCTCCCCATGGAGTTTTTCCGATGTATTTAATTTGCTCTGGAAATCCGATAATTAAAAACTCCAATTATTCTGTCTTTAAAATTTATTTTAAAATTTCTCCCTGCCTCTGTAATCTTTTTATATGACAATCTTTTGCTGAGCATTCCTTTATTGTAGGTATTAGGTACTGAAGTCTCCAATACCTAATGATTAAAAATCAACCCTTATTTTACATATTTTTTAAAATTGAATTTAGTTATTTAAATTAATTCATGATTTTCTGTAAGTTTCAATTGATTTTTAAATTTAAGTCTACTTAAAATATGTACATTTAAAATGTGTTTGTGAAATATTTATTACAGTATAGAACCTGTTATCCGGAGTGGTTGGGACAGGGTGTATTCTGGATAACTGATTAGGGATTAACACAACACCTACTGATTTGATTGGTAGCATAAATGTTACTCTCTATTTTTGATTAGATTTAAACATTAATTTTTAATATATTAGAAAAATAATATTAAAAAAGCTCTTAATATGATCAAGATAAATAATAATCATTTAGAGAGGAAGTAGTAAGTAAATTATAACTTCTTGAAAACTTAGTCACACACACACACAAAAAAAAAAAAAAAAATACCTTACCAGATTGCTTGCTTTATAAATTCTATCTGTAGTACTCAAAATAAAAAAAACAAAAACATAAGAAATATTTAAAAAATACTCATTTTTTGCTTTTCTTTTGGAAAAAATAGGAATTTAATTGATTGAAAAATGATTCTGGATAACTGGTTTCCAGATAAGAGGTTCCATACTGTAATGAAAATTATAACATGGCTACTTGTGCAGACAGCCATGCTGTAACATGGTATTTTACTAGTTTAAAATAGTTGTTTTAGTTACTACTACAGTATTATGTATGATTATCACTCCATACATAAAGAACTTTGACTAATTTTTTTTTTTTTTTTTTTTTTTTTTTTTTTTTTTGTGAGTGTGTGTGTAAATTAAGAGTAAAAAAGTGAAATTGTCCTAAAATTTGGAAACTAATGTTTGAAAGGCTTTTTTAAAATAAATTTGCCCCTCCCCTTTTATGACGCCTTATAAATTTTTGTACTGTGAAAGAATGCTAGAAGCTAAAAATTTAAACTTATCTATTTTTATTTTTTAACTTGTAGTTTAAAAAAAATATTTTTGATTAAAGAATTTAATGCATAACCTGAAAATTTTTGTTTCATACCTGTACAAAACTACAAAAGAAAGAATTATAATTTCATTATGAATATTTAAAAGAGATTTACTTTTTATTTATCAATCTCTAAAAGTAATTTAACTTAAAACTAAAACTAAAAATGACTTAATGTAAATTAATATATATAATATATGTAAATTAATATATATTATTAAAACATAAAAAAGTCATTAAACGTATGTTTGGAAAAAATATTCATCTATCATAGGTATCTTATCAAAATAGATATCTTAATAAAAAAAAAAGTACATGTTTCTTTGTGAAAATAATCTGCAATTATAGATACATTAATAAATGAGTCATGGTTGAAATTTATTTGCTTCTGCCAGTAGTGCACACATGAAAAGAATATTTTAACTTATTACATTTTAAGTAACATTTTTTATGTACATATGCAAAGATATTTAGTTTTTGTAAATTATAAGTCAATTATTAAAAAACACTTTAATGATGTGTGAAACATGTTTGGAATTTATTGTTCTGATGTCATTATATTTTTAAAAAAATTAATAACTAAATACATGTTTAGTGCTGGATATCCGTATCCGGCAACCAAAGGAGCTTCGGATATCCGGTATCCAGCAAAATCACTATCCATTACATCCCTAATCAAAATATAAATGAGGAAGTTCGCAAAATTTTTTATGTTTTATATATCACCTCAACTAGATTGCTATAAAGCAGAGCTGCCAAGTCTCCGGCTTTTTCCGGGAGATTTCCCACCACAACTTTTAGACAGTTTTATTTTCCATTAAATATTTGGATTTATTTTAAGCACAAATTTGTAAGTAAAAATTAGTGGTTGGAAATCTTCGGAAAAAAGCCGGAGACTTGGCAGCTCTGCTATAAAGTTTCTTTTTCTTGCACCAAATAGTTTTATTATTATTATTAATAATTAAAGAAGTTTGCACAGAATTTAGAAATGCGCTCATCTAAAAATGAAACTACCGCATTTGCCCAAATATAAAGTAAGGCCAAAATTTTTCATCAAGACAATAGAAAAATCTTTTATCTAGACCTCGAATTTAGTGCTGCATCAGGTTTTTAATGGGAAATGATCAGTCAAAAAATATTGCATTATATTTGGGTTAATATCAGTAGCGTAGCGAGGGTTATTGGCGCCCGGGGCGGAGCTTCTGTTTGCCGCCCCTTACATTCTAGGATTAAGGCGTTAGAAGGTGACTAATTTTTCTGTAAGATTCGGTACAGAATGAGGGGAAAGGTGTTATTACTTTTTTTTTTTTTTAAGTACTATCGGCAGCAGCATACTATTCTCTCTTGGCTATACGATGAATGTAAGAAGATTAAAACATCTGCAGTTTGTGAAAAAGAATGATAGATTGGAACATTTCATCTTGTTGATATTTTTTTAAAGCAAAGCACACTAGAGCTATCTGTAAAGAGAGGAATTCCTTGAGCAGAAGACTTTTTAAGGCACTCCAGAGCGTATTCACATCTAGAGAAAACCGCCCGAAACGGCTGACCGTTAAATCGATAGCCGCGTAATAGGTCAGAAATCCACGAACCTTTACACTTTAGTCATCAACCAATAATTAACAAAAAAGTTGAAGTATCATTGAACATGCTTTGAAGATGTTCGAATTGAGACACAAAGGATAGAGAAGTAAATTCTTGTTTTAGAATAACTGCATATAAGTAGCTTCACTTAGTGTAATTTTACAAAAAAAAAAAAAAAAAATCTATTTTCAGACGTGCACTATAAAAAGGAGTTTAATGTTAAGTTGCTATGTAAAAAAAAAGAAAATAACTCATTTTTCTGAGGTATCGGAGATCAGTTTTGTGGATCCCAAGCATATTGTGAAATATATACCAGAAATATTTACAAGACTGTCTAAACAATGCTGAGTTTAGACAGTCAACAACGACAATGCAAACAACGAACGTTGATGTCAATATTGACGGGTATTAATTTCTTTTAAATAATGAATTTTAAGAAATTCACTTAAATGTAACTATTTAATTTATTCTTGTGACACTAAATTTCTTAAATATGCGATTTTTGATTATAAAAAGAATTTAAATTTTCGTATATTTTTGTATTTGTTAAAATGTGGCCCTAGCTTGTTCAAAATACCACCCCAGCAAACACACACAGGTTCTCTGGACGTCTAGTAACGTTCAGAGAATCTAATGTCTAGTAACGTCTATTAACGTTTTTTCTGAACGTTAATAGACGTTCAGAGAACATGTGTGTGTTTGCTGGGATATTTCATGGGGCAGGTTTGAACAGAAATTTTTTAAAAATTTAAAGCTCTTTTACACATCTAATTAAAAAAAAAAAAAAAAAAAAAAAAAATTCTGGATTATATGATAAGGAAATAGATTATTTTTCTCATAGAGAATTTAAAATACAATATAATTAGAATGATCAAAACATCATTCACCAAACATGTACAGCTGCGGGGGGGGGGGGGGAAGGTCCACTTGTACTTTTTTCGGCCATCGTTCGTCGTACAGCCAAGTTACAGATACCAATCATTTACGATTGAAGTACACTTTAATGTGATATTCATAAAAATTGCACAAGTGGCCATCTACATATTAAAATTCGCACCAACTTTTTTTTTTCTCAATAGCAACCCCTAGATTTCACTTCATATTTCAAAAATTTAGCTCATTTTAACCCCGGATACCAATTTTCAATAAATTTGAACTGAAAATGGGTGAGTTATGAGCTAGAGCTTCCAAAATCCCCCTCCCCATATGTTAAAATATTTTTTCATACTTTAATTCATATCTCATATAATATTGATAATAAGAAGCTGATTTTTATTCGTACTATTAGAACTAAACGACCCAAACATAATTCACTATTATTATGGTTTTTTAATAAAATATTAATATGAATTATTAAATTATATTTAAAAAAATATGAAAAGCGATCTAGCCAAATTTTGATGGAAATAGATGCAGAAAGTAATATTACATGGCTATGCATAATTTCAAATTTTTACGTTCAGTAGTTTAATTTATATTAAATAAAATGTGTTATTTTCATGAGTTAAGGAACCATATATAAATTTATTGAAAACTGCTTAAAATAAGCGTAAATTAGATTTCTTTTGCGCTAAAACACAGTAAAAGATAGCGGTATTAAAAAAAATCAAAGTTTGAAGCATATAAATTAGAGGTTTTCACAGTTTGATGCTGATTCTATAAAGCGTATACTATTGCATCCGCTATCATATACCCCCAAATAAAATATTTTCCAGGTATAGAATTAGATGCAGTGGATGTATAAGTCTTCTAATATAGCATCCTGTTTCTGAAAAACTAACATCCTCAACATTCCAGACATGAATGTGACCTTTTTTAATATTAGAAACATTAGGTCTTTGGACTTCCCCATATTTTATCAAACATTCAAAATCACGTTTTTCTGTCTAAATTTTCATCGGACAATAAATTAAAATACCACCAAAAGTCTTATAAAAGTATTGCACATTGCAGACAATAATATTAAACGAAGAAGGTGAAATAACAAACGCAGTGATAATATTGGCTTAGCAAAAACGTAATTGCGTTTTTTACATGAAATTCAAACAAAT
Organism: Cheiracanthium punctorium; assembly: GCA_038373885.1. Classification (NCBI taxonomy): domain Eukaryota; kingdom Metazoa; phylum Arthropoda; class Arachnida; order Araneae; family Cheiracanthiidae; genus Cheiracanthium; species Cheiracanthium punctorium. Next base: position 13,893 of record JAWZYV010014937.1, on the reverse strand, counting down.
AAATTTTCAATCATGAAACCATTCTTCTAGTTCGACCGTAGCTGGGTAACATTCATGCTTGCATTCAGAAGAGCAGAGAACAGCCTCTCACTCCTGCCAACATTTCACCTGTCTAAGAGAACCATCAAGGGAAATACTCAACAACAATTTCAAAATTAGGAAGATTTTTCAAAATTGTGAGCAGCCGTTTTGCATTTTCCCTTTAAGTCATGTGCAGGAGCGAAGGAAGTTATGAATTCACGGTTCATTTGGACCTCTGACTAAACATTCTACTTTCTACCCTTGATATTCTCAGTACAAAAAACTTTAAGAGAGATGGTAGCAATATTTTCCTTGAAAATAATATTTTGGTTTAACTGTCGCGAGCGAAATGAATGGAAGGCGAAAAGTTCGGAACCTACAAATAGCGCTTTTCAATTTATAGAAAGTCCCTTAAAAAAGCGCAAAAAATAATTCACAATATCTCCGGAAATTATCGCATAAAATTAGTTAAAATTAATATTTATGGTAATTTGAAGGTTTTCTTTCGTTTAATAAAGTCAAAATACAGTGTTGTCATTGAGAAAAACGAAGTTGATGCAGAATTAAATATGAAGACGTCCCTTTATGCAAATTAAATTAATGGTAAATTAAAGTATGCGTTATTTGAAAACGAATGGTATATATAACTTTGCTGTACGACGAATGACGGCGAAATAAAAGCAAGTGGGCCTTTTTTTTCCGCAGCTGTACATATAATTGTACAGTGAAATTAAAAAAAAAAACTGTTTACAGGAATTTACCATGATCAAAACTATATTTGATTGACCGTAATTACAATATTACAAATTAGATAACTTGTTTTTGATAAAAAGTAAATTTTGCAGATTATATTAAACATTATAATTAAAAATCAATAGTATAAATATGTTTTTTCGATAGCCTTCATTTCTTTCAGAAAAAATGCTTAACGTTTTGATTAGGAACATAAAAAAATATAAGTGGCTAGGATATATAACTGAAAACAATATTAAAATTCTGAAACTAGTTAATGATCGAGAATTTTTGAATCAATACTACAGCACATAAACAGTTTAGTAAATTTAGCAAGCAAACCTTTAAATACGACGTTTTAATTATCGCTAATTAAATTATATCAATGGTGATATATACAGGTTACATTCGATATTTTAAAATCACCCATAAACCTCGATACTGCAAGATTATGTGGGAAATTTTTATTAGTAAAAGTTCAATTAAGTTTTATCACACTTACTAAATATTGACATGATCGAAGGGAGGGAGACAATTTATCGTTTTTTAAAATATAGTTTATAGTTAAAATGCATTAGAATTAAATATTTTATATAATTTCGTGACGCTTTTAACAAAGCGGATTAGGAAGGAATCAACACCAAAATGTTTAACTCAGCAAATCTAAAATAATAATTCAATAACGGCAAAATGGAAATAAATTTTCAAATCATACTTTTAAAAAATAAGAATTCAAGTTATTCTGTGAAGTTAAAAAATTTGTTCAATAAAAATAATTTTTCGAGATTTTGCTGTATAAATTTTAAATTTGTATTTTTCTTGCTTTCTTATTTGCAAAGTCCTCAATGACTTTGTCAAAAATAAACCTTTAATAAATTACCTTCGGTATAATCCCAGACCTCCTTGATTGTATTCTATTCTTCTCTTTTTTTTTTTTTTTTTTTATGAAAAAATGTTTGGCCTGGACAGTGGACTTCTGAGGACCGGTGTTAGTAGAAAAAACCTCTTCAGGGGTTTGAAAACGGACACTTTCTTATCATGCTTACTGTTTGGAGAATTTGGGTTTTTCCACAGAAGAATCATTAGAAGTAAGTCGTGTCGACCACTAGCCGCAAGACCCAGCCCTGCACTTAGAGAAGGGTGTGTTTGTGTTGTGGGATTAAGACCAATTATCTACACGAGGGATCTAGGCCAATGGGTTGGGTGTCCTCCGTGGGGGTCTATTAAAGGGGTCCTGATCCGTATTTACGTCAAGTTTCGGAGGAAACCACAGAAAACTCCGAACAGTTAGGTCGGCGGACGCAACCTCGTTTTGAACCAGACACCTTCCGACTCCCAGTTCAGAGCGCAAATGCGCTTTGCCACTGGTCGGGCCTTAGAGAAGGGAAAAATACTCTGTTTTTTTTTTTTTTTTCTTTTTTTCTTGAACATAAAAAAACAGTCCCATCTTAGGAATAGAAAAACCACGGGGTAGGGGGGGGTCTGGTGATTTTGACCCCCCCTCCCCAATGGGCACCACGATGCCCACCCATGATGTCTCATTCACGACCCTGGTCCTCAGACTTTGATAATATATTTTCGCATTGCTAAAGCAGGATGCGACATTTAACGGAAAGTACTTCAAAAAATTTTCAACAAAATTATTGTTCTTTATCTATTTTGAAAAATTCAACTACTAACAGCTACTAAGACAAGTCTTTGGCAAGGCATACTTATATGGGCATGGGCGCCCATATGAGTGCTTTTAGAAGTAATCCTATATTTGTAAGGGGTGGCTCATGTCGGTCTTCTAAACGTTTTAGTACTAAAATAATAGAAAAAAGTTCACTTTGCTATAAAACTGCCTACTATACTTAAGTCTTAAGGTTAACCCGAACCGCCCTTTAGGTCAAGCCACCCTTTTCGCCCGATATATAGGCGCCCATGGTTTAGTGTATAATGTTTTTCATTAAATGAAGAGTAATAATTTTAGATATTCTGTAAGAAAAATATGCGAAAGGGCAAAAAGGGGGTCTGTTCCTGCGACCTCTATCTCTAGTTACAGATTGCCGGCTTGGGGATATCCCCAGTCGACCATCAGGTCAAGCCTCATGTGCGCCCCCTGTATGGGCGCTAATAGTTCAGTGTAAAATGATATTCATTAAATTGAGGGCAATTCTTTTAGATCTTGCGTGAGGGAAAAACAAACAAACGGGGGCGGCTGCTGCCGCCCCCTAATTTTGCTTTCAGGTTGCCGCCCGGGGCGGACTGCCCCCCCCCTTGCTACGCCACTGGTTAATATGCTATGTTTTCAAAATTTCAGTTTTCCTTTCTTCCTATTTTGTAAGCCAAAAAATGCACACACAAAAGCTGCTTTTAAATGTTCAGCTATACTGTATATGCACCCATTAAGCATAAAAGAAAAAAAAAACCTCTGCTGTTCGAGCTTTGTCTGGGGGAGACCCCCTGAACCCACCCACCCCCCTAAATTTTAGTTTCATTATTGCCATATTAAAACGATATTAATTGACTATGTCATTTTATCTCTCATCTTTCGCATATTCCGCCTGGTAACCCTATGTTGAAATTTTTATGATTGTAACCTATTTATAGAAAAATACATGTGATGCATATTCTACAGCTTATGAAATATTGTAACAATAGATTAAAGCTGTTGCGAACTAATAGTATTTAAATATATGTAAAATTATGTCGCATTTTTGGGACAATTTTCAATAAAGGAGGGGAGAGATAAAATGACATAGTCATTAATATCTGGTTAAAAAAAGCTAATATTAATAATTCAGTTTATAAATAATTTAATGATACTAGCATGTCAAGAAAAATAATTCTATGCTTCATCTCCATGGATTTTCAAAGAAAACTCAATGTGTCCAGCAGTTGGGAAATGTACTTGAATTTTTTCATGTTCCACTTACAGAAAACTCAGTCCTTGTTTTCCTCATGTCCTTGAATTTTTTCATGTCCAATTTTCCCACCTATTTCCATTGATACTGCAATCGTCTTATCCATGTACACAATAACAACAAGTCTTTTGTCACCTACACGCACCCCCCGAGATGTTTATTTTCAGTGTACTACACACTCAGCAAAATCCCAATTGACAGTGCAAAAATGTGCAGTTGTTGTTGGAAGTATAGCTAATATGCTTCCCAGCCTTATCATGTCACCCTTCTTATATGTGTAATATCCACCTGTACAATAGTTCAATTTAACAAGTAAACAGTATTTATAATTAAAATAAAGCCTGAAGTTTTGTAATTAAAAATAATAAAGTTTCATTAATGTTTAATAAGTTTTGATAAATTTCATAATACCTGAAATAGTTTAACTTCAATTAGCATTCAATCTATGCGGAAATTGTACACCTTCTGACATTTTGTTTTGGCAGCCATCTTGGCTTGAAATAGGTTTGATGTGTCAGGCTTGTGTGCTGGTGCTTTGCTGCACCACACAAACTGAGTGACAGGCTTGTGTGCTGGTGTTCAAGTGCCTACTTCACATGAAAAACTATCAGATGTCTTTCCTACATCCCGATTGGGCATGCAGCAAGTATGCAACTAAACTTGGATTGTTCTAGAAGTTTCTTAGATGACATCATTGTTGGTGTATAAAAGCAGTGGCTTTTCTTTTTGCTGTAGAAGTTTGATTAACTGGTTCTGTGTGGAGATGGGAATTTGCCTCTCCTCCTCCCCTCTAGTATAGATATGTTTTAGTAATATAGGTCAGGGGTTTACCTTTTGTAAAATGTCAGAAGGTCTAGTGATAGTAGTTCTTTAAAATGTTGTTAAGTTTGTCTGTTAATTGTTGCCTTTTACTAATATTGTTCTTTTAATGCTGTTCATAAGGATTGTTTTTTACTCTCATAAATTAACTTGTTCTTTATACACTGGTTTGTGTGATTTATGATGATACTCATGTTACCATTCAGATTATAGTAAACTTTGCAGAGCATTTGTCCGAAGGGTAGCTGATTGGTTTTTTTCTCAGCCCCTACAGTTGTAGGGCTGTTGCGATTATTTTGAATTAATCAATTGGGAATTTCAAAATTCGGGCAAGGGGTGCAAATTCCTTCCAATCCCTGAATTGTATTGTTTTTCATGTAATTACAAACTACTACATAACTTGTAGACTTTTTCCTCTTATGTCTCCCCCTCTGCATACATATTGAGAAAAATTGCAGCTGACATGGAATAGGATAAAAATTTAAATCTAAACCAAAATGGTTTTGGTCATTTTTGGGTCCGAAAGATAGTGCAATTTTGGAAAACTTGTTGGTAAATCGATAGATTCCTGTTATTTCTCCGTTTACAAAACTTGATTAAAAAAAAAAAAAAAAAAAAAAACATAGTAACGGTATTTCACAACTTTTGTTAAAGTGTAGATTTTATTAAATGAAAAAATTTGTTATTTTACTATGCGAATTCCACCGCACTTTTGAATTTTTAACGTATGGAGAAAGAGTAAAATATAAGACAACTTGAATATAATTATTCATGCTTACCAATTTTTACGCTTTCAGCTTAAAGTTTACACTTTTCCACCGATTTTTACGATTTTACCCAAATTCCTATTTTTTACTTTATTATTATAGATTTTTACGATTTTATGCAAATTTTTCTTTTACGCTTTTTAAGGAATTTTCAAGTTCTTTTTTTTATTATTATTTAAATAAAATCCCAACCCATACTTTGTTTTCTAAACTAATCTCTTAAAATTTACTATTCTCGCAATTTTTTCGTGGTTTTGTTTATTTTAATATTAATTGCTGTTAATCGCAAAAGAACGGGAATCTATGGTAAATCGATAAATTTACCATAGAGATGAAGACTGATGACGACTGAACAAATTTTCAGTCGAAACGATCGTATCTTGCTATAAGTATCATTTTTTGTGTGCTTTTTCTACAGTTTTTATTTATTTTAACGTTTAACACCAGTATTTTGAGTGGTTTTTTCCATAGTTTTGTTTATTTGGATTATTAACACTCACTTTTGTTCTCACTGTCTACCTTCTTTCTTCGTGTTCTTTTTCATGTTTACTTCTTTACTGTTTTTGTTTTTTCTGTATGGATTCATCTTTGTTTATCCGTTTTTCCCGTTTACGTTTGAAACGCTCTCGTTTCTTGGATGATTTAGGTTTTCTTGTCCGATGCAAATGCAGTAATGTCATTCCTAAATTCATTGACATTAAGTGGAATAGTCACGGTTCTTCTCGTGATGATAAGGCTCTGAAGAGGTCTAAGCTGGCGGTTTTACGTGCTTTTTATCCAGTATATCCGATATAAAGTTTCAATTCTTGAATCTGAACTTTATGATCTCCACTTGTTTTCGAATAATTCTTATTCTTATCCTGCATTTGCTCACTGGGAAAAACGGAATTTTGCTTATGTTGAACAACGTTCTATTTCTCACAGAGCTCCTTTGAATAAGAAATTCCAAGCTTTTCTTCTGGTTAGGTCTTCCCTTGGTTCTGTCACTCCTTTTGTTCAGGACACTGTTGATAATTTGCCTTCGCATTTATTAACTGATTCTCAGAGAGATGTTCTTAGTTTAGGTTTGAATTTTTCGTGTTAGTAACATCCCAGTTTCCAAACTAATTGGTCCTATGGAAAACTCTTTTAAAAATAGTAACTCTCCTCTAACCAACTTGATACTCTGTGTTATCTTATTGCTAATACTATCTCTTTGAATAATATGCATGCCAAATCTAACATTTCTCATTCTCAAAGATCTTAATTCTAATCCTAATTTACTCATTACTAAAGCTGATAAAGGTGGCCAGAATGTTTTATTAGATAAATATTCTTATGTTGATAGTATTAATAACATGCTAACCACTGGTCCGTACATAAATTAAATTCTGATCCTACTAACAGTCACCTTTCTGAAATTAAACACAATGTGAAGTCCTCTATAATCTTAAATGATCAAACTAAGCTTTATGCTATCCCTTCTATTTCTAACTGTGCTCATTTCTAGCCCTTCCTAAAATTCATAACTTTCTCTTGCCTTTCACCCCATAGTTTATAACATTGGTACTGCTTCTTATAACCTTGCACGTTTCCTCTCACATACTCTTTCACCTTTGACTGCTAGTAATACTCACACTGTTAAAAACTCTTATAATTTTGTTAACAAAGTTAAACTTCTTTCTCCTACTAATTGTAAAATGCTTTCTCTTGATGTTAAACGTTCCTATCCAAGGTGCAATTGACTGTCTGGGAAAACGTTTACGCGAGTTTCATTATTCTTCTATTGAGATTAAGGAGCTTATATCTTTAGTAAGCATTTGTGTTAAACAAACTGCTTTCATTTTTAATAGTTTGAAACGAAGCGCTTTGACTGATGTAGACTAACTGGATTTTCAGTCAAATTTAAATCGATAGATTGTCGTTTTTTGCGATTACAAAACTTGAATTTTTCATGTTTTTATTGAAATAAAGCATAACGACGTTCTTACATAACTTTTGTAACGGTGTAAATTTTATTAAATAAAAAAAATTTGGTATTTTAAAATACAAATTCCACCACCCTTTTGAATATTCAACAAATGAAGAAAAAGTGAAATGTTTAAGACAGTTTAAATATACTTATTCATACTTACCAATTTTTCTGTTCTTTCTTAAAGTTTAACACTTTTTCACTTATTTTTATGTGAGAAACAAAATTTTTTCCTCTGGATTTATTTTTTCCCCATATTTGCATTGCATTGTTTTTAGAAAATATCATATAATATTTTAAACAAAATGAATTTATAGAAATAATAAAATCCCCAGAAAATAGTTATAAAATAAATTAAAAGATAATTTTTAATTTCAGAGAAATTAAAAAACAAATTTTTAAAAAATATTTTTCTGTATTTGGATACTTTAGGAAAATACGATTAAACTTTTAACGAAATTAATTTTTAGAATTGATAAAATCCCCAGAAACTAATTATTATTTTTTATTTCAAATGCAGTAAGAACCACTGGACAGAAATCCTAGGGCATATATACACATAACAGTAAAAAATAAAATAAAATACTTATAGACGAATTAAAAATCCAGGTTTCTTTATGATTATTTTATTAAAAATACAGGTTTGTAAACTAACTGGAATTTTTAATAAAATAATTATAAGCAAATTAAAAAATCCAGGTTTGTTTACATGTGCTCCCAGTGGGTTTAATTATTTATAAATATTTTATGAGGTTCTAATTAATCAGTAACTATCTTCTCCAGGAATTGATAATTCATATGCATTACCAGGGGTCGCGCTGTCAATCGCCAACGTCGCAATTTGCGATAATAAAATTAGCTTGGCGAAAGAAAATACGATTTGGCGAAAATATACTGGCAATTGCATTTCTTGGTGATATCCGGCAAAATCTAATTTGGCGAAACTTTTAGACAAGCCAGTGCGACCCCTGCATTACTATCATCAAATTCTTCGGAACCCATACCTCCTGATGCAGGGATTTCAAATAAATCCTCCGTGTTTATTTATATGTGATGAACACTTACCAGAGCTAGGGAGACTAATGTTATGCAAAAAGTCTCCTTCTGAAGTAGTCCATATACCTTAAACTTTATACGTGCTCATTCACTGTACTGTCCTGCCACGTTTAACATTAATGTTACCACGAATGAAACCGGTATGCACAAACTCCGTAATTGCTTCACTATACTGTCTCATGACAATGTCTGTTTTCTAGCAATCTTCGGAGATTCGTTGACGAAAATTCTTTCAGATAAAAATTTCCCATTTAGTTTCTATAAGTTTCCAAATGCAATTGTATTTCAATTAAAGCTTTGTGGTAAACTTTGCCACCTCTCGTCTATGCTGCAAAGTGTAGGAGATGGCGGATTTCCCCTCAATTTAACTTATTTTAATCATAGTTGGGGTGTTTTCTTTAGGTATAGTTGCACTTTTGATAATGAATGCAGGCCCGGACTGGCCAGTGTGTCCGACTGTCTGCAGACGGGTGGGCCCCGCCCTTGGCGGGCCCTCCCTGCTGAGGGCGGGCCCCCAAACAGAAAAAAGCAAGAAAATTTATATAAAAAAAAAGTGCTATACTGATAGCACTTGAATGAAGTTTGACACATAAAAATTTTTTGTAGCTGCAATTGCGCCCCAGAAGACTTCAAAACTCTTCATCTTAAATGTAGTTCTCAAAATTTTTTGAGTGAGGGTTCCCGAATGAATAAGGGATTGATTAATTAATATAAACGACGCATATTAATCAATAGATCAATATTTTATTAATGCATTGATTATCAATCATAATTAATTAATAATAACACCATACCTCCCCCGCACCCCGAAAGTTAACACATCCTATTATTTATCGGTTGCACAATAACCCCCCCCCCTTCTCTTGGGACGGGCGGCCCCCTTCCTCCCAGTCCGGACCTGAATGAATGTTAATTATTTTTATAACCATCCTTTTTGGTGAGGAAAATTTCTAAATGATAAAATGCGTAATTAAATTTAATAAAAACTTGAGTGTTCAGGCTAAATTAATCTAACTCAACTATCCACCCCTTTTATGGCCGCCAGTCGAGATTAATTGAAATTTAACTGTTTTTCAGGTCTTTTAGACCTGATTTTGATTATAAAACTTTTTGAAATATTTACCTTCAATAGATGGGATTTGTTTGATTCGTGTTCAACCTTTTTCATGGACTTTAATAAAATTGGATTTTACCCTATAAATCTTTTACCTTACAACAGCCATTTTAATTTAATTGGTAATTTAAATTAGTTTAGAAAGTTTTTAGGGTAACCAGATTCTTTGTTTTTGGTCATTCAGACCAACAGAAATGGAAGTGGATATGTCCATGGCGACTTCCCTCTCTACGTTCCAAAGATGCAGGGATGAAAATTCGGGGCAGGCGAAAACCACTGCAAAATCTGGCCCGGGGGGACAGGGGGACGTATCCCCCTGTGCCCTGTGCCCTCTGCTTGAGGCACCTTATGCCAACGAAAGAAATTCCGACAGAATTAAATTTTCATCAACAAAAGAATGAAAGTTAAAAATGTGTTTTAAACAAAATGAATTTAAAAATATTCCCGACATTTTATATTGATAGTGCAATCTTCTTTGTTTTTCACAGAGTCGTAGCTAGGGTCAGTTGTATTGTTACAAGTTTTCCTAAACTTTTCATCATTATTTAAATTTTTCTCACGAGTTTCAGATCATTTAATTTAAAAATCATAAATCTTTTTGGGATTGTTTCTATGAAATTAACACCTGTTCAAAGTTGATGCAGACAACACTGCTTGATAACTTGGAAAATCAATACAACTTTGATATTTATTATACGTTGATAGATTTCCTTACTTTCAAAATCATTCAGAAAAAACAACCTTTTCTCACCAGGCAACAGTACATGCAACCAGTGGCATCGTCTCCATTTGAGCACATGAGCATGTGAACCCCCAGAGAAAAAACTAAACACATTGACAAATTAAATAAAAATATATATATATGTTACAGTGAAAACCCGGTGGGCCAGCGGTAGCTGGACCCAGTGATTTTTTTTATTCACAAAGGGCCAGCGGTAGCATATTTTTGAGGGCCCCTACCGAGGAGGCCGGACCCAGTGATGTATTTTTTGGGGTCTCACAAAGAGCCAGCGTTAGCATACTTTCGAGGGAGAAGATAAGGATTCCGGTTTAACTCGCCCATCGATTAGATTGATAGCTATTGGTGTGGATAAAACTGACCCTCGTATTGATCACTTGTTATGTTATAACATTAAAGTTATTTTGTTTCTTATCTAACAACTGTAATTTTTCAAGAAATCTATTTTCCCAATTTTTAGTGCATAAAGTATTAATATTCCGGAATTCTCTTGGGAAAACGTGTTTTTCCAAGCGCTGTCAGTCAGAACGCGTTTTGCCTAACGCTGTCAGTTAGAACGCGCTTTCCCGAGTTAATTCGGGTTTTAACTGTAACATATATATTAAGTACACGTCTAGATTTTTGTGAATTTAAAACGCGAGTTTTACTCTCCCACACCACCCACTATTATTAAATATGCTTACTATAGCTAACGCCCTGTATCGTAAGTTACTACAGCATATTTTGTCACGCGCATGTGCGATTGGCCAAACGGCCTTCTGAACCGATCTCTGAGAAAAGATGCGAAGAAGTAAGGTGCTGCTGATATCAGTCCGTTAATAAAATGAAATAAAAAATCAAGACAACACTTTTGCTAAAACTTATCTTAGTAGCGAAATGTAAGACCAAAGATTACTTTTTTCTTTCATTTGCATGCATTGTTTTACTTTAACTGCTGGAAATGCATATATATTTTTATTTGTAAGGTGTGTCGTATCTGCATATTTAATTTTCGAAATTTATTTTGTGAACCCCCATTAAATAACCCACAAGCCTCCACTGCATACAACGAGAGGCTATATTCTCAGAAGCATGGTTAATCCAAAAAAAGCAACAAAAATTTACCAAAGAATGAAGAACAATTATTATTTTTAACAAGAACACTCAGCAAAAGACTTATGTTGCAATTTAAAATAATTAAAAGTATTGTAAAATAGCACTTATAAAAATGGCTAGGTATGTATCAAGATCATTGTTTCCGGTGGTACAAAAGATTCACCCTTCTTCATTTGCAAAAATGCTCCACTGCATCAGAATTAACTATTTCGAAAAAAGCTAAAAGTGCTTAATTTTTTTCCTGTTTTCTTCAAACTGGTAAAAATGTAATTTGAAAAACCATTAAAAGTGAAATATTTTGATTAAAAAAATTACATTTTTAGTTATAGATTTTTATTATGTATATGTTATTTCGCAGTACAAAATTTTAGGACACATACTAGTGGATATTTGTAATACCTGGCATGTTAGTCAAATGCTGTATGTTTGCCTGAGAACATCCTTCCTAAATTTTACTAGTTGAAACAAAATAACTAAAAAAAGAAATCCTTAACGAACAATTCAATATAAATCTAAAAACATTTCAGTAAATTTACTGTACAGCAATTAAAAAGATTGTGAATCAGTGGTCTATTTTTACCCTAAAATAACTACAATGGATTAAACAAATTGCAGCATAGCTACTCAAAAATCTTCAAGCAGTCTATACACAAAATAAAAAAAAAAACTAAACAAAAGCACGTACCTCAACTTTCACAGGCATATCACTAATAGGTTATTCCATTTACAGACCATGAAAATTTTTCCATTTTCAACGAAATTCATTCCAATACCAATTCACAGAAAACAAAACAAATTACGACCAGTGGCAGATCTAGAATAAAAATTCGGTGTTCCCAAGAGCTAAATGCTGCACCTAGAATTAGTTGATTGGGATAAAGCAGTCTTCTTTCCGATGTGACTTCACAGCAAGAGCACCATCATTCATTTTTTATTTAAAAAAATAATGGTAGCTTATATTTCCAGCAAAACAGCAAGTGTGAAGCAGAATTAAATTTATACCCAGACAGCACATAAGCTTAAATCAAGCTTGACATTTGGCTTGGCAATGCAAGGTTGGCTTAAGCTGGATTTTCACTTGCAAAGTGCGGTGATGGCACCATCTGTGAAAGAGAATGGACATTAATTGTCTAGCGTCCTCAAATTTGATGAAAGTTCGTAAAAGATGTGTTTTAACAGGGATGGGTTTTTTATTACCAGTGCCATATTACCGGCAGGGTAAACGTCGCAACTGCCCAGGGCCTACAGATTTTAGGGCCCAAAAATCTTACATCTTACACTTTTGTAATTTAAAAATAAAATTAGAAAGGATAAAAAAAAATCAGAAGTTAAATAATTTTTTTAATTATAAAGTATGAACAATGAAAATAATTCAAATTTACATTTGTATAAATTAATTTAAACTTATTTTTAATTCTTCGAAATGCTCTATATCAATATAGCATACCAATATGTAGGAAAATAACCACATTTGTAAAGAGAATTTTTAGCGTTAAAAAATAGCAAAATTTTTCAATTATTTGTTATTTTAAGAAATATTTACAAAAATGACTAAAGTGTTTGTATTCCATACATGTTAGCAACTGTGATATAGCATTTCGAAGTAACGTTTAACTATCTGTTTCTTTCATTTCAGATTACTTAACACAAACTTTGTGTTAAGTAAGTAAACCGCTTCTATTTTTCCAAATATGGAAATTCTTCAAAATAAAATACAATTATACTACAAAATTGATTTCAAAATCACACATAACATTATTTTAATTTTGATGCATCCCATGGAAAAATAAAAGAAACAAATAGCACATCGCCCACTTATAATCTGGCGAGAAAACATCGTGGTAAGTCACTTCAAACTTTAGTCAGAGCTGCACAAGGCTCCGGTGGCGGAATGGATAGCGTGCTCGACTGCGAAGCCAAAGGGCCTGAGTTCTATTCTAGCCACGAACACTCGATAGACTTAAATTAAATTGAAATTTCGGCGTGGAGGGGGAAAATGCGCGGAAAAATAAATTATGTGGGGCGCGTTAGCCGGGCGGCGTATTTAGAAAATTTTTTTGGGGGAAAATTTTTTAAGCTTGAAATGTCAAGCTTAATGCAAGCTGGGCAAGTGTAAACTAAAACACTTGGTTCAAGCTTGCATCAAGCTTACACGATTGGAATTTTCAAGCTTAATTCAAGCTTATTGACTTGATAAATCAAGCTTGCTGCAAGTTTGCTGTGCTGTCTGGGTATCTGCTCCACATGCCTGCTATTCAGTTAGTGAAAACTCATATATAATAAATTAATCTATGCTTTTAAAAGAAATTCTATTGCATCATTAAAATATTTGAGTATTGCTATAGTGACAGAAATAAACACCCAGGTAGTTTTGTGCACTATGTTAATTATGAATAAGGGAAATTATAATATTTTAAAATCGTTAATACATGTAGCACATTTTGTAAAGCATGTATAACTTAAAAGATTGGTGAACGTTAAGATGTACACAGAAAATAAACACCCTATGTAAACTAATGAACATTTTAACATGTACTAATTAGATAAGACAATTTATAATAGTATATTTTAAGCACTAACATATAGTAAACGTGGAGAATATAAATTAAAAACACGCTAAAAAATCATATGGATTAAAAAAAATACTGTGTAATCTGCATTAATCAGAAGTATTAGAAAGATATGAGTTAATG